>OY856412.1:1380700693-1380780693 GCA_963693085.1 Alisma plantago-aquatica
ACTAACCTGAGAATTATCTCACTACAAGTTTAATACATTTGAAATCCCTAGACTTGCCTAATTCCAAATGTACAACAATTAAGACCTGTAAGTGGATGAGTCTTTTCACTGTATAGCTTGAGGGTCAAATCCTAAGGGACAACTTTTTTATTATTATAAATGTTTCTAAATAAAATCCACCTCAAGTTAAGACTAATATTTAGATCAGATGCGATTGATTTTTTTTCTTATACTAAGTGCAATTGGAAATAAATTTAAATTAAAATGAGATTAATTAAAGATGGGCAACACATGAACAACTTATGTTTCATCACTCTTACCCACATTCCAATCTCACCTCGTATTAACACTCATATGAATGATAGATTGGAGCCTTATAATTTTCAATCCTTGTGGCTCAAGGTAATTACAAGCATGCGTATCATTGTAGGCTCGTTGTTGCATTATCTATGGATCATGAATCTATCACCCTAGAGACCAACCTTCAGAAGTTCTCATATTGGGGTCAAATCGAACTAACTAATATTCTAATTGTATATTATTAAGGTTTACTATGCCTATAGTTGTAATAAACATACAAAACATGTGATCAATCCAAGAGCATGCATTGAGTACTACTTAATAATTAAACTGGTCCATACAAGAAATGATAAAGAAAACAAGATGCTAAGTACATGTATTAATTGTGGCTAATACATGCACCCCACCAAGAGAACTACTCACTATTGTGCATAAATCAATGTGTAAAATGCAATTGTATGTTCCAATCTAATATCATAACATTCAGTTTGAAGTGTCAAACTTAGGAAACTAGGGGTAGAAACTATTACCAACCAAAACCAAGTCAACTAAGTCAATGAAAAAGGTTGATTTGGTTGTTTGAAATCTAAGAAATAAATTTAACAAACTAATTTAAAATAATGTTGAAATTGGAATTAGAGATTCTTTAGAATAATAAATTTCATCTGGTCATTTTATACTCGATATCTACTCTATTCATAAAAAATTCATGTTACCCTTGAATTTGACATCTATAACTTACATTACCAACTTTTGCAGAGTAATGTACTATCCAAAAAAATAAAATCTTACTTTTGTAGCAATTTAAAGATTAATATAGATGAATTATAAATCCTCTATGGATATTTCTCTTAATTGTTAGCCCTCTTTTGAAGTGCATTATTAATTGTATTGATGGTAATTTTTCTGGTCTTTAACCCCTCTTTCGAAGTTGTTAATTCTCTAACACATGTCCATGTTGATAAAGCATGAACAAATAAATTCAAGAACAATTAGAATTAAAATTTCAAGAAACTTAAATCATTTATAAGTACATATTGACACGTACAAATTAACATCGAGTTACTATTGGGTCCTACAGAAGAAGGGGATCAACATCGCATGTTGAACATGGTATCACAATAATATTCCAAGAATAAGAAAAATATAAAACTAGATGGATGTAATCCTATGAATGTGGATAACTATGATCGACTCCAAATATGGGCACAAACAGATGACAATTCGAACTTCAAACTACTCCTCAAAAGTGTAAGACCCTTGACCTAGCTTAATGCCTAAACATGCTTTCTTAGCTTAATTGGGTGCTTAAAACCTTAATCAAACCCTAAGATGTGCTTTTATATCACATGAAAAATCTAAGTTTTAAGTTTGATCCAGTTTGCACATTGTTTGATTAACTTTTGCAATTTATGTGCTTATGAGGGCTTTTATGAAATTTTCCCATTTCTAGAGTTTTATTTGTAATTTTTACACATGCATGTTGTGCTTCATATTAATCTTCATAAGTTTGATATAGTTGCACATGTGGATGCCTAGATGCACCATCAAAGTGTTTGCTCTATCCCTCTAGGGTTGAGAACTTAGGGCTTCTCACCTAAGTGATGATTTTCCAAGTATGGAAGGAATTCGATGGTTTCACCTCATGTTCAATGGTTTATCCTTGTGATTGAATATCTGACGGACTTCCCTTTAGGTCCATAATCCGATGGAAACCCTAGTTGAAGTGTACAATCCAATTGGAGATCAGAATGTGCAAAATGGCTAAGTAAACCCTAGGATCTGATGGACTTCCCTTGAGGTCCATAATGCAATGGAAATCGTAGTTGAAGTGTACAATCCGATTGAAGATCAGAATGTGCAAAATGGCTAAGTAAACCCTAGAATCTGATGGGTTTTCTGATGATACAAGTATATAATTCGATGGGTTCTCTCTCTGATAGTACTTCTTCAAGATTTCACCAAGGCATGAATCAATTAAAAACCATGGTAAATATCTGATGGAAACTCTGACATGCATGGATAAGATGTTCTTTTGAGTTTTGACACACGACAAGCTTATTTTTCAATCTTTTGACACCTTTATCTCTCCTTGAATATATATACCCTCCACCTCTCTAAAAAAATGATCCCTTTACCTCCCTTATCTCGTTCTTTCCTCTAGAGAGACCCTATGCCATCGTTTTATGAAGGAGAAGTTTTTGGAGGCATGAAGCTTGGAGACACGATGGATGCATGTTGCTCCAGGGTTTGGATCAATCTTCTCTAAGGATGTTTGAAGCTTCCTAACCTAGTTTCTTGCCCTAACCAAGTAAGATATTCTTCTCTACTCTAGTTTCCTTGCTGTCCCTTCCTTCTCTCCACATCCATGGGCAGAACTCTAGAATTTCTTTATGGAAGGTTGTGCATGTGGTGAAAGGACCCTTTTCTTATCTCTTTTGCCCTAGATCTACCTTTTTTCTTGAAGAAGGAGCTACCTTGGAGATTTGGAAGTGCAAAGCTAGGGTTTTTCTTGGGACACCTTTCTGTTTGGGCGTTCACCTTCATATGGAGGTGAGTTATATGACTATGATCATGTTTCTCACTTGCTTTCAACTTGTTCCATATAGATCTTGCCCTAATAGTTATTATTACGGAAAGAAGCAATCTTGTGTGCACTACTTTACATATATGCATGATGTTTGGGTGATGTTAAACTACCTCTAGAACATATAAACGTCCCTTCTAGTATGGACATGAACCACCTTGGTTTTGGAGGTAAGAAAGGATGGTTTTCACTTTGTATGAATAACTGATTTCTCCCTTAGTATATAAATCGATGGAGTTACTTAGTGCTAAAATTGATGGTCATACTTAGTCTCGAAAATGATGGTTCTACATGTATTTGGAATAAGTGGTTTTGTTAAAATAGTAGGTGATGATGGCGTTACCTAGAGTTAGAAATATTGATCCTGCTTGAAAAATGAACCCATGATAATGCAAGTCAATAATCCAATGACTAGGTTAAGTAAATGAATCGATGGTTTTCTTTATCCGTGAAGAAATGATTTTACTTAAGTGAAGGAAACTATGTTGTTGCTTTGCAATGACCCTTCTTGGTCTCTAAATCGATGGTCTTTACTTTTTTTTAGTTGCTGCTTTCACTTGGTAAATGAATTAATGGATAAGTAAGTCAATGACCCAATGGTTATGTTAAGTAAAAGAGTTGATGACCTTGCTTCCCATGATCCAATGGTTTGACTTTGATTAAGTACCTTGATGATCCAATGGTTTGGTTTTTGGTTAAGCACTCTCTTGATCCAATGATCTTATTTTTGACCAAGTATCTAAATAATCCGATGATTATGTTTTTGGCTATGTATTCTCATGAACTGATGGGTTTACCTAACACTTAATCCGATGGTTTTACTGTTCACCAATGATCTAATGACCATGTTTTTGGATAAGTACCATAATAATTCAATGGTCTTGTTCTTGGATTGATCCATCAATGATCCAATGGCTTTGGATTTGGTTAAGTGTTTCAATGACCCGATGGCTTTGAATTTGGTTAAGTGTTTCAACGATTCAATGGCTTTGAATTTGGTTAAATGCTTCAATGATCTGATGACTTTGAATTTGGCTGAGTGTTCCAATGATCCGATGGTCACTCTTTGAGCCAAGAGTTCCAATAATCCGATGGTTTGTTTTAAAAGAATAGAAGAGTTCCCTAAGAGAGTTTAAGAAACGATGGTTTATCTATATGTTTATTCAAGTAAGCTAATGAAACGATGGTTTTCCTAAGTTTTTCCTAGGGGTGATAATGAACTGATGGTTTATCTATGAATGTAGATTTATGATACAAACCCTATCTACAATTGTTGAGTCACTCTTGTAATGGTTGAAGGGTGGTTTGATATCTCTATCTTCCTCTAAATATTGAAATGATGAATTGTTAAAAGTAACTTCGTTATGTTACTCTTGAGAATGTCATAACGATTCTTATGATTGATGAACCTTGATGATGGGTCTTATGGTAATTAGTATGTTGTTGATATGTTGATCCATCTAGATGGCATGGAAGGATAATGATGTACCTGAGGAAGTGGTATGGTTTGACCTTAATGCCTTTTTGGGCATGCTTGAGCCCTGATGAAAATATAGCCTCTTCATGAATGGAAATGGTGGGGGTGTTGTGAACCCTAATGGAATCTGGACCTTTATAAGGATGACAATGAGCTTGTATACTTTGATGTTGTGATAAAGAAATATGTCTCATATTTTTTATATCTTGGAGTTGCTTTATATCAATGTTTTGTAGAAACAAATTAGGGTTTGTATGAAAGACTTAGTTGATGCAGCCCAATTCACCCAAGTGGCAAAAAATAATCAAGTGAAACCTTAATCATGTCGTGCCATGTGTCATAGAGCCATTCCAATGTCATGACTTGCTGAATGGTAAAATGAGTATTCCAGAAGTGAAGCTCAGAGTCACATATTGTTGAGTATGTGCGGGTGCAGAGAGAGAGAGTAAATCCTTGTCATCCTGATCCCAAGGTTTTGAGGATGGTTGCAGTCATACCTCAGATTTTGGTTGAGGTCATGCCTCAAATATTTGTATATGTGATGTGATTGAGGACAACTACAGTTGTACCTTGAATGATAGAAATCCATACCCTCGATTCTAATGGTGTGTCCTATATACCAAGGGTGGACTAGGTTGATTGCAGCTTAACTAATATGTCACTGCAAGCAGTTTAACTAATGTGCATGTAACACCTGGGCCCACTGCCCTAGGCTCTAATAGAGTTTCAGGAATGACGATTGGCCCCACAACGTTGGGGTTAACTTCCCAACTGGTCACCCATCCTAATACTACTCCAAACTGAGCACACTTTAACTATGAAGTTCTTTAGTGATGGGCTCCCGGAAAAGGAGGTGCACCTTAGTGATACGAGTAGCCCAATCATTCCTTATAAGAACATATTATCTGAGGCCTCAAAGTCTACTGGAGGGAAATCAGCTCTGATACCATTTGTAACAACCATGTGCTTTGTCCTCACTCACATGCAAGATGGGGTCAACTTCCCGACTGGTCACGCATCCTAGTACTACTCCAAGTTGAGCACACTTAACTATGAAGTTCTTTAGTGATGGACTCTCAAAAAAGGAGGTGCACCTTGGTTATATGAGTAGTCCAATCATTCCTTATAAAATCATCTTATCCGAGGCCTCAAACTCATGGGAGGTTACAATGTCACTACAATAGACTCACACTGACTGAAGGGAAGAGATCTTAGGATTCCGGCTCTCCTATATCTTGTATGGAAATGATTACGACTTCACAGTGGTCAATTGAAAGTTTGAGTGGTATACCTCAAATTCCCTACGGATTAATAAAATATGTAATCCAACCGTGTAACATATATGATTAGGGTTATACAATGACTCACATTAGATGATAACCCTTCCTTTATCCTTTCATATATAAATGATGTATAATGCAATAAGAGAAAGTAGACATGCTTATGTTGTTAACCATGCTTATGCTATTATCCATGCTTATGTTGTTAGTCATACTTATGTTATTAGTGTAAGGAGTGGGATCCCATAGGGATCCACTCCCTACTAAAATAAAAAGGAAACATCCATTATAACCAAAACCATCATAATTTTTTCACAAAAAGGGAAGATAACCAATTCATTCACATGTATGTATCATAAAACCAATAATGTAGCAGCGAAAGAGAAATATATCTAACTATTGTAATTGAGTATCTATGAAACTTCTTCACCATACAAGGTGTACATCGAAGGAAACAAAAGGAACTATTAAGTAGAGGGTCGTCCCACTATCTCAATCTACCTCCAAAAGCTAGATAAGGTAACTCCTAAATAGCCTTAGTCAACTTTAGGCAGCTTCTCCTTTCTCCCTACCTAGGGGTACCCATATATATATGTGAGGTACCCGTATATATATGTGAGGTCTTGTATACGAGCAAAGGCCAAGTCTACCGAAAAAGCTTGCAGACCAAGGATTGGGCGTTTCCAAGATACTTACCAAAACGGAACAAGTAATAGATCAAAAGATGCAGAATCTTAAATGCAACAGTGGGTGAAGAAATATTTCAATTTTGTTGAGAAATGACCAAAAAATTACGAATCGAAAAACTAGCTTTCGTGGTGCTATAGTATGCGTCCGAATCAAGGAAGAAGATGACATTTATGTGGTTGCCAATCCAATTCGGACTATAGTTCTTATTTAATCATTTAACTTTTTCTCTTTCCTTATTTGAGAGTTCGAACGAACTCGAAAATTAATAAAATTTTGCACCTAGGCTAATTTGAGTATGTAGAATCTGAATATATAATTAGATTTTCATTTTGAAGAATTTTGATTTATTAATTTAAGTAAATCTTATTTTCTCTTTCCTCATGTATTAATGACTCTAGGATTCTCCAAAATTAATAAAACTTCATCCATAAGTCATAGTAAGTGTTTTGGATACGAATTTGCCATTATATCTATTTGTTGAAGTTGTTTGTTATTTTAAATTAATGATTTGAAGGTTCTACACACTTTCTCTCTCCTAAATTCACTTTCTCATCAAATATTTTCCAAATTAAGTGAAAATTGAACCAAAGGACTACTCTAGTATATAGAACACGAATTTGGTATTATTTTATTCTTCACGACTTTGATTATTTTATTTAATATATTTAAATCAAATCACTTATTTTATCTTTTTAATATATTAGAGGCATCTAGAAACTTTCTAAAAATATGAAACTTGTTTTATAAGCAATACTAAATGCAAGGAACACAATTTTGACATTATTTGTTTTCAACATATTATGTGATATTTTTGTTCTTTAGATTATTTTCTCTCTCCTGATTAAAATAAAATATTTAAGATTGTCCAAATCAGGTGAAAATTCATACATAGACTCATTTTGACATTTAGATTACAAATTTGAGGTTTGTTTCCACTTTTAAAGTTGTTTAATAATTTATTTAATAATTTGGAGAAAAACTCATATTTTCTAATTCCAATTAATGAAAGATAATTATTAATTTTCCAAAATAGTGAAACTTGTCACTCAAGTAAACTTTAATTCTAAGAAAATAGATTTGGGCTTAGAATTATCTTTAAGTTTCCCTTTTATCATTTTAGGCAATTTACTCATATTTCCACTATTTATCACATTAGAGCATTTAATGCATTATTTTCTTGAATTTGGCCTTTTCCATTTTATTTTCTCTCTCTTTCTTATTCCAAAAGGCCTTAGAAGGTTCTCGTATGAGATATTTACTATTATCTCTATTAAGTGATGAAATTGCATTTTAGTCCACCATTGAAACATCCATTAAGATATTTATGCATATGACCTTACATTGACATAATTAGTGTTAAATTTCATTCCAAACCATTATTGTTTCCACAAATTAAACTTCATAACACATAAATGATATAGAGTATATGAAGAACTTAGATTAAGGGTTAAACTAACAATTTACCCAAGATTTAGTATGTTACAACACTCCCCTTAAAGAGGATTTCGTCCTCAAAATATAATCATCCATGATCTATCAAGGCATTACTACTATCCCCCACCCCTTAAAGGGTTTGACCTACCAATTCAAACTAAACTAAGATCTAGGGGTGACAAAACCTTCTAGGTTGTCAACTAATGACTTTTGACCAGCCATAAGTGTGTCCCTACATAAGGCAAGGGGTAGGGTATACACAACATATGTAAAAAGGCAAACAACCTATGGGAGATAAATTGAAATAGTTAGATCAATCGACTGCCTTGGCTCTGATACCATATTGTAAGGAGTGGGATCCCATAGGGATCCACTCCCTACTAAAATAAAAAGGCAACATCCCTTATAACCAAAACCATCATAAATTTTTCACAAAAAGGGAAGATAACCAGTTCATTCACATGTATGTATCATAAAACCAATAATGTAGTAGCGGAAGAGAAATATATCTAAATATTACAATTAAGTGTCTATGAAATTTCTTCACCATACAAGGTGTACATAGAAGGAAACAAAAGGAACTATTAAGGAGAGGGTCGTCCCACTATCTCAATCTACCTCCAAAATCTTGATAAGGTAACTCCTGGATAGCCTTGGTCAACTTTAGGCAGCTTCTCCTTTCTCCCTACCTAGGGATTGGAAGCATACCTCAAAAAGAAGAAAAATATGGAAATTGCCAGCTATCAAATCCGGTATGTGCATATAATAGGGTTTGGACAATGTAAAGGAAATAAGGACAACAAATCTCAAGGCTTCCCATAGAACAAGGGAGGAACATCTAATTGGATATCAAAAAGAAATTCTCCATATAGTAAGATAAAACATAATATATGAAGAAAATGATAAGCTCATATTAAACAAATCTTGCCTTTAAAATCTCAAGAAGAGAACATAATTAATAATAAGAATTATGCATGTGGGAAAGCTAAACAATGATCCACATAATAACATTTTGGGGTATATGGCATCACCACAATAATCGTATATTATGGCATCCCCACCATAATCTTCGGGAGAGTAACGACATCACAACACAATTACCCAAGGACATAAATCACCATCTGCACCCTCTGTTCATATTACACACAATTGGGATACATCACCCATTGTGCAAATAAACAAGTTATCCAAATCAAACATGCATTATAAATAGAGAGGCAAGCAGAGATATTGTCATATCACCATAAAGGTGTCCAAATTTCAAAGTCATCAAAGAGAAGTATAGGCATAGCCAAACTAGGGTTCCATTAATTATAGATTATCAACACCAACAAGGTACAAACTGTATGAAATATCCATAGATACAAGAATAGGATCAAATTAACAATTATCATAGTGCACGAGTCCAATTTCAAGATTAGGAAATAATTGACACAACTATAAGCAAATATGTGACATCTAAATAATATGTCATCATCAAGTCCAAGAGAGAGGGAGAGGAATTAATAATTGTCCAATATGACTCATAAGAGGATGCAACATACCTTACTAATGTGTATATAAGGTTAGGATCCACACCCTAGATCCGACCAGAGTTTATCTCCACCTAATATCATATTATATGTAAACCATTAATTAACAAGTGTATTAAAACCCTAGAAATATCACCTTTTTATTAAATTAGAATTATACTCTAAATTTTTTACCAATCGATTAGTTAGATTCTCCTGATTAAGAAAACATACCTTTTTGTCCAATATGGAGTTTATATGATTAAGTTATTATTATTATAATTTTATACATATATTTCATTCTACAAAAATAATCCTTCTAAAAACATTGAAATCATGCATTTAAAATATTCTTATTAGAAATAACACATATTTTGATTCCAAAATATATTTATTTATTAATTTTGGATGAGCATTTTAAAAGATATGAGTTTTGCAATAATGACCAATCAGAATAATCGAAAAAGCCAAATAACCAATGTGTGAGAGAGAGAGAGTAAGAAAGAGAGGGGGCCGGCTTGTGACTTGGCCCAATAGGAGACAACCAAATCACTCGATCAAAGCCAGTCAATGGCGTCCAAAGTTAAGAGAGGACAAAACTGTATTGCCAAAAAGCCCTTGCACGGAGAAGCAAATAAAGAACAAAGAATGAGGGGCAGAACATGGATTTAACTAGGGGATTTGCTCCCCCTCTCACCCGACGCCATGGAAAGTGAGAAGAAGCTGCTGCTCACAAATGAGATTTGGGCAAAAATACAAACGATGATGATTTGCAAATCCAAAGATAGAAGAAGAAAGAGGAACAATAGACGAACTCACCACACTAGATTATTTTGGTGTCGGTGCTGCCGAGGTGAAGGAAAGCGAGCCGCAAACTAAGAACAACCTTGATCGCTAATGGCTAAAACACACTTGTGTGAATAAATTGAGAGGAGAGAAAGATAGAGCGTGAGATGGAAAAACTAGATGTACCCATATATATATGTAAGGTCTTATATACGAGCAAAGGCCAAGTCTACCGAAAAGGCTTGCGGACCAAGAATTAGGCATTTCCAAGATACTTGCCAAAACAGAACAAGTAGTAGATCAAAAGATGCAGAATCTTAAATGCAACGGTGGGCGAAGAAATCATTCAATTTTGTTAAAAAATGACTGAAAAATCATGAATAAAAAAACTAGCTTTCGTGGTGCTTCAGTACATGTCTGACTCAAGGAAAAAATGGCATTTATGTGGTTGCCAATCCAATTCAGACTATAGTTCTTATTTAATCATTTAACCTTTTCTCTTTCCTTATTTAAGGATTGAAACGAACTTCAAAATTAATAAAATTTTGCACCTAGGCTAATTTGAGAATGTAGAATCTAAATATATAATTAGATTTGCATTTTTAAGAATTTCGATTTATTAATTTAAGTAAATCTTATTTTCTCTTTCCTCATGTATTAATGACTCTAGGATTCTCCAAAATTAATTAAACTTCACTCATAAGTCATATTAAGTGTGTTGGATACAAATTTGCCATTATCTCCATTTTTTGAAGTTGTTTGTTATTTTAAATTAATGATTTGAAGGTTCTACATACTTTCTCATTCCTCAATTCACCGTCTCATCAAATATTTTCCAAATTAAGTGAAAATTGAACCAAAGGCCTATTTTAGTATATAGAACACAAATTTGGCATTATTTTATTTTTTCAAGACTTTATTATTTTATTTAGTATATTTATATTATATCACTTATTTTATCCTTTTAATATATTAGAGGCATCTAGAAACTTTTATAAATATCAAACTTGCCATATAAGTAATACTAAATGTGAGGAACATGATTTTGACATTAACTATTTTTTCAATATATTATGTGATATTTTTGTTCTTTAGATTATTTTCTCTCTCCTAAATAAATAAAATATTTAAGAGAATGGGATGATGGCTCATTCAAAATGGACTGCATGGGAGGCGACTGGCAAGGCAACTATGAGGGCAACGATAACGGCGTCCTCGAGGGCGATGATGGTGGTGCCCGGGTCAACCAGGGAGTCAAATGTGGAATCAAGATTGCCATCAAACACATAGGAGGTGACTGGTAGGGCGACCGTAAGGGATACGACGCCGGTGTCCTCGAGGATGATGACAGAGGTACTAAGGTCGACCAGGGAGTCAATCGTGGAATCAAGGTTACCAACGGCAAGTACTGAGGATGTTAACCAAGCTCGAGCTCCAGTTCTTAGCCCGAGAGGTGTAATCCCTGGTACCTTGAAATCATCGTCCATCTTGGCCGCTTCGGAGGTTAGGGCCTGGTCTGATCTGTTTGCGCCGAAACTAGTAGATGATGCTACCAAATTGCAGAAGCTTGAGGTTAGCCTGGTTGAAGGTAAGTTGATTATTCAAAGCAAATAGCTGAGCGGAATGCTGAGAAATGGAGCCTAGAGGCGGCAGGTTATGTGGTAGGTATCAAGCCGCACTGGCCGACCTTGGTGAGTCATCTAGAACAGATATGGAAGGTGAAGGGGTCGATTGATGTTCGTTCTAGGGGGAATGGATTCTTCCTAGTCTTATTCTCCAACACTGAAGATCTGAATACTGCTGTGGAATGTGGTCCTTGGTTCGTAGCTGGAAAACCACTGATTATCAACAAGTGGGAGAGAGGCGACACTATGGAGAATCTTAAACTGGCTGAGATCCCGATATGGATCATGATATTCAATCTCCCTATTGAACTTTGGGATGAAGAGATGTTTAATCGCATTGGCTCAGTTCTAGGTAGAACAGTTACCATTGATATCCCTACTGCTTCATTCAGGCGATTGGAATTTGCCAGAATGTAGGTCTTGATTCCGACAGATTCTGCCATTCCTAAATCTCTATCCATTGCTAGCGATGATGGAGTAGAGGATGAGATCAGATTTGAGTATGAATGGGAACCTACTCGATGCTTGAATTGTGGTAACTTTGGACATGAATCCTTCATATGCTATGATGGTCCAAGAATGGAGAAGGAGGAATAGGTAAGGAGAGGTAAGATGGCCAGGAAGGTGTGGGTTCCCGCTACCAGGAAGCCTTCTCAGGATCATAGTCCGTCTGACAATCCCTCCTCCACTGAGCTTGAGATACTACCTGATTTGATGGTGTGTGATCCAGTTTCTCAGGCTTTAATGGTTCCTCCTGAAGAGCCTGTATCTACTCCTCCTACTGTGAATATTTCTGAGGGATGGAAGGTGCAGAGGCAGAAATCTAGATTGCCACCCAGGTGTTTCTCGAAGAGCACTAACCCCTGCACCAGAGTCAATGGGGTTTCTCCTAACATGTTTGCTATGCTAGATTCTGATGCAGAGAGCGGGGAATTGATTCATTCTGTGTTGTATGAAGGTGGTGGCTCACCCATCCTCATCTCAAATGGATATGTCCTTCTCTGTTGTATCCTGGAACGTAAGGGGTGCTAGGAATAAACTTGCTCATATCTAGGATGTTATTGATAGGTCGGGGGCTGATATTTTCATTATTATTGAATCCAGGTTACAACCTACTGATGTACCTGAGTGTATCAAATCTGTTTGGAGGGATGCTAGTTTTATTATGAATGATGACCATTAATCCTATGTTAGAATCCTTATTCTGTGGAAAAATCATGAGATTACTATATCGCCTTGCTATATCTCTGACCAAATCATTCACTGTAAGGTTACTTTTCAGGCAACGTCTTTCTTTCTTTCTTCCATTTATGGTGCTAATGGTGACAGTGAGAGGAAAAATATTTGGAATGATCTTAGAATGATGTCTGCTACGTGTCCCATTCCTTGGTGCCTCATTGGGGATTTTAATGCAGTCCATTTCCTCAGTGATAAAATTGGTAAGCACCCCCTTCACATGTCAGTATGAGGGACTTTAATGAGGCGATGGAGTCAACTAGTTTGATTGAAATGCCTACAAAGGGTTTCTTCTTTACTTGGGATAGTCACAGTAAGAATGGAACTAGAACCTTTACAAAAATTGATAGAGTCCTTTGTAACATTGACATTCTTTCTTTCTTTAAGGATGCTTGGAGTGAGGTGATAGCCCCTTCTACTAGTGATCATAAAATCTTGAAATTGCATTTGTTTTCTAGTAAGAGAGCCCCATCCCCTTTTAGATTCATTAACTCATGGATTTCTACTGATGGCTTCTGGGAGGTTGTTGAAAAGACTTGGTGTATGGAGGTTGTGGGTGCTCCTATGTACAAACTTTACTCCAAACTTAATAAGCTTAGAAGTGCTCTTTCTAAATGGAACAGAGATGTCGTTGGGAATTTTCATATAGAGGCTAGATCCCTTGAAGATGCTGCTGTTGTTTTGCAAGAAAAAGTTGATAAAAATCCAAATGACTTGGCTCTCCAGGATACTCTTAGAATCGCCAGAATAAAAGATAATGAGGCTCTTATGAATAAAGAAAGGCTGTATAAATAGAAATCAAGGGTGTAATGGCTTAAATAAGGGAACAAAAATTCCAAGTTCTTCTATACTTCCTTGAAGACTAGACGGCTCACTAATAGTATTCATCTCTTGGACATTAATGGTCTCCCTTGCACTGACCCAAAGCTTATCTCTGAGCATATGACTGATTTCTATTCTAGATTATTCAACTCTAGTAACTCTTCCTCTATTTCTTGGAAGCCCGAGTGGAGACTGCCTACTCTTAACTGTGTTCATAAGACTTATCTTAAAAAGTGGGTTTCAAGAGAGGAGGTTAAAAATACTGTTTTGAGTATGAAAAAGGACAAGGCTCCAGGGCCTGATGGATATAATGCTAAATTCTTTATATCTTGTTGGGACATTGTCGGTAGTGATGTTACATAGGTTGTCCTTAATTTCTTTTGTAATGGTAAGCTTCTCAAGGACCGCAATAGAACCTTCATTACTTTGATTCCTAAGTTGAAATCTGCCAGCTCTTTGAAGGACTTCAGGCCCATCTCTCTTTGTAATTTTGTCTATAAAGTGATAACAAAGATTCTTCCAAATAGATTGAAGCTTATTTTGCCGAATCTCATTGATTGTAGTCAGAATGCTTTCATTCATGGAAGAAGGATTGGGGATTCCATCCTCCTTGCAAATGAGGTTCTCAGTTCCTTTTCTAAGAAAAATAGCAATAACATGTGTATCAAAGCTGACCTCTCCAAGGCCTATGATTCAGTCAATAGGGAATACATTCTTTTAGTTATGAAAATCATGGATTTTCTAGGTTGCTGGCTGAACTGGATTGAGGTCTGCTTCTCCTCTACCTCCTACCAAATTATGGTTAATGTCTCTCCTTCTATGCCCTTTTGTGCGTCTAATGGAGTTAGACAAGGTGACCCTATTTCACCTTACTTGTTTGTCATTGCCATGCAAGGCTAGTCGGCCATTATCAATTATGAGGTCCAGTGCAAGAGCTTCCTTCCTCTCATGAATAGCAAGGCTTGTGTTTCTCATATTGTGTTTGCGGATGACTTACTCTTATTCTCTAAAGTAGATGCACAATTTGATCTAGCCATTAAAAGGACTCTGGACTTGTTTGCCTCTGTCTCCGATCTAAATCTTAATACTATGAAGAGCCATCTCTTCACTAGTTTTGATAAATATGCTGAGGATATTTCTTGTATCTTGGACATTGAGATTAAAAGCCTCCCAGTTACTTACCTTAGACTTCCTCTTTTTACTGGAAGATTGACCAAGGCTATGTGTGGTCCTATCCTTAATAAGGTCGTAGCTAAGATGGACTCTTGGAAGTGTAGGCTTCTTTCTATGGCAGGAAGGATTGAATTAGTCATCTCGACTCTCTCTTCTTATCACATCTTCTGGTCTACTGCCTTTCCTCTCCCTAGGTCCGTGATTGCTGAACTGGAAAGGAAATTCAGAAATTTCATTTGGGGTGACACTTTTGACAAGAAGAAAATCCATCTTATTTCCTGGTCTCAAATTTATAAGCCTAAACCTGAAGGTGGTCTTAGCATTCGTTGTATTGAGGATTGGGCTACTGCTGGAATTATCAGAAACCTTTGGGATGTTGCTTGTGATAAGAATACTCTGTGGGTTAAGTGGCTCCATGGTAGGTACCTGACACATGATTTTGTTTGTTTTGTCAAGCCTAAATCCTACGATTATTGGCTATGGAAAAGGTTGCTTAGATGTAGGGACACTCTCCTCCAGCATGTGCAGTTCAGCCTAGGAAATGGTTCTATATTCTTGCTATGGAAGGACCCGTGGTGTGGTAAAGGTTCTTTCCTTGGTGATCATGTTGACTCACAGTTTATGCATAGGTTTGGGAAAGGTGATAACTATCATGTAGGTGTTTGTTTGAGAAATGGTAATTGGTTTATTCCTGGTAATATTTGTGGTGGTGATAACATGCTTAAGATCCTTAAATCCCTTACTGTCCCCAATGTGAATCATGGGGATCGTGTTCTTGTTAAAGGCAAGGATTCCCTATCGTTGAAAGAATGCTGGAATATGTGTAGAACCAGTTCTCATGAGATGCCTTGGACTATTGATGTTTGGGCTTCTTGTATTCCTAGAAACACATTGGGTTTCTTGTGGAAATGTTACCTTCAACACTTACCGACCCATGATGTCTTGAAGAATTTTTCTTTCCAGTTTCCTTCTATTTGATCTATAATGGAAGGAAGAGGAAGAAGGGAAACATCTGTTCTTCGACTGTTGCTATAGCACTAAACCATGGTCTTCTTTCAGTCTTACTTATGGTCGAGCCCCTTCATGCCTTATAGAGATTCTATCCCTTGATAAGAGAGCCAAGTATGCAGATTTTTTCCTCATTTACAACATGTGGAACGAAAGGAATAGAAGAATCTTTTCTCAGAGATCGTGTGATCCCAAAGGGGTCTGGTCTCTATATATACGTGATATTAAAAGCATGTATAGATAGTTACTTTTGTCTTTCTTTTTCTGTACAGCAGATAGCTTCTTAGCATTGTAAGAGTTGAACTCTGTTTGTTTGTTTTTTCATCTCATTAAAGGAGGAGGCACACATGGTTCAACAAAAAATATATTTAAGATTGTCCAAATTAGATGAAAATTCATACATAGACTCATTTTGACATTTAGATTACGAATTTGAGGTTTATTTCCACTTTTCAAGTTGTTTAATAATGTATTTAATAATTTGGAGAAAAACTCATATTTTCTAATTCCAATTAATGAAAGATAATTATTAATTTTAAAAAATAGTGAAACTTATCACTCAAGTAAACTTTAATGCCAAGAAAATGGATTTGGGCTTAGAATTATCTTTTAAGTTTCCCTTTTATGATTTTTAGGCAATTTACTCATATTTCCACTATTTATCACATTAGAGCATTTAATGCATTATTTTCTTGACTTTAGCCTTCTCCATTTTATTTATTTTTCTCTTTCTTATTCCAAAAGGCCTTAGAAGGTTCTAGTACACAATATTTACTATTATCTCTCTTAAGTGGTAAAATTGCATTTTAGTCCATCATTGAAACATCCATTAAGATATTTATGCATATGACCTTACATTGACATAATTAGTGTTAAATTTTATTCCAAACAATTATTACTGCCACAAATTAAATATCAAGGCACAGAAAGGATATGATATATGAAGAACTTAGATTAAGGGTTAAACTAATTATTTACCCAAGATTCAGTATGTTACAGTTAGCCATGCTTAAGATGTTAGCTACACCTGATCTATTACTAATGAAGAGAATATTTCAATCCTACAAATAAGATTTTAGTTACGACTACTCATAGTGATGATTATACCTGACATTTCAATTCTAAAAAATCATCTTCTATATCTATGATCTTATTTAAATATATACTCTGTTGTAGGAAGTAAATGTTTTTGAGAGTTATATCACTCACTGGAACATGGGTCTCACCTCACGGGTCACCACGTATTTTTAGATGGTTTTCAACAATGATAGAAGACCAAAGGTAACAAGGAGCTATTGTGATGGATCCTTAAGAAGATTTGATTAGATGTCTAGTGTCCTAGATTCGTCTCTGTACTCTCACGTCAATGAAGGAAAGTTTTGTTTATGATGTTTCATCCACTCGAGCTTTTGGTAGCCTTTTGATGCTTTACATGTTGAATATGTGGATAACACTTTCTGTATACATGTTTGTGGCTGAGGCCACAGAGCAATTGTAAAAGATACTTGGCATAATATATGAATATATGCAAGATGTTGGGTGCTTATGTAAATGTTCTTGGATATATTAGTGAAAAATTATTTGGGATTTAGTTTTTCCCCTTTTTGGGATGTGATTATTTAGTGGTTGATCATGTTTAGGTTTTGAGTAATCTCATTTAGCATGTTGAGGTGTTATAGAAAGTGTCAAGATTGTCTTTTCTCTTTAACACCACTCTTTATCTTGTTGTTGTTGTGTGTTATTCTCTACCGTGGTATCCCTCTCCATGGGTGAATTGACTTAGGTCATAAATCTAGACCCATGATGCGAAGGGAATGAGCTTGACTGCTTCTCATCCACACTCGATTTTTCTCAAAGATCATTCCGTATGCACATGAAATGCACCATTGGTGATTTGCACTCTTTTTATTTCTTTATTAGATAGTTTGGATGGACTTCACCGTTCTTTCCCAAAAACAAATGGAAGGGATTTCCCAAAATCCCAAGAATATCCACTATCCTTTAGAGTTAAAGCCATTCTTTCATTCCATCAAATCAATAGACTCGATGGCACTAAGCTTTTGTCGATGCTCTGACTCTACCCTTTACTTGCGCGAATATGATTGGGCTGGTGCCACAAACTTCTAGGGTTGGTGATACTAAGATGAAATTGAGATGTTCCTTGACTAGTTTGGTACTACCCATATGTTTATCAATAACATTGAGTTTCACTTTGGGGTTTATTATCATTTTCAAGACCTATATTAGGACGAATAACTCTTGATTGGAGGTATTCTCGATCAAGTATATCAATATCATTGAGTTGGATCGATAGGATTGAGTTTCTCCTAAATTTTTGATAACCTTATGAGACTGAGTGTTGTTAGCACTACCCTTGTTCTTGGTAGCATCGACATTCAAATATCGTTAGAACTTGAAATTGCAAGTTACATGCATTAAGCTAAGATTATATATTATTATTTCATGCAAAAAAGAAAGAAAATAGATAATATTATTGCATATGATTTTCACATGCAATTTGTCATATTATGAGTGAAAATATAACATCATGTAAAATGTCAAACAATCTATGAAATAATGATAAAAATGTATGCATCAAAACCCCCTACGCTTGAATATTCATGTCCTTGAGCAACATTATCTTAGATTTAGTTGATAAAGGCCAGCAAGAAGATAACATAAATGAATTGAATTCTCTTAGCTGCCTTCCATTGATTGGTCTCAAGTTGACCATGTTCAACCACAAAACTAGTAGCTGCTCTAAAGCGATCAATCATGATTATAACATACATTGACAACAAGATCAATGAAAATACAAATAAATTAGAGAAAGAAAAGATAATGTCCAGTAAGACATATGCTTGGTGTACCATATATCTCTATGTCTACATTTATGTAATTAGAAATATCATCTACACAGAAGCAATTCCCCAAATAAGCATGAATTAGACAAAGTATCATGGTGTTATTGCACCTTGTAGAGCGATGGGTGGATGGAATAGGTGGAACAAAAATAAGATTCACATGTAATCCAAATTATTTATGTAATAAACAAAACATTATGCACCCTAATGATGGATTATGTGAAATTTTATGCCTTCTTACGCCTACTTGCTTTTTGATGGATTGATGCATAATGTATGCTCATGCTAATGATGAGTATTGGTGGAAAGGTGTTTAGATACAAAAATACACTCCATAAGTCTCTTTCTTTTTGACTTAGTGAGTATATCATTCAATTCAGATATCCTTTTCCTCCTTCTCTCCTCTTTTTTTTCTTCTTTTGTTCTTTCCCCTTTACCCCTCTTTTTAGCAAGATATATAATTCATGCTTGTGTTTCTACACTTTGAAGAAGGAGTAGGTGTAAGTTCCCTAGCCTTGCTTAATGCACAAACATAATTGGTTTTCACAAATGGATTCTTAATTCAAAATTAAACATTGGACTATGATGTAATACTAGTTGATAATTCCATATTTAAAATTTGAATCAAATCGGATATTGTTTGGTCAAGTTAAACAATTTTATGTAACTTGTGGACCATTATGCAAATTACCATTTTCTTGAGGGCTATAACTAATCTTAATGCTTGCATAATCTGTTACATGGTTTTTTAATAAGCTTGTAAAAATTTCTTCTTCTTTGGATGCTATTGAATTTTTTTTCATGGGGCTCATATATGTATAAGTTGGTTAGTAGTAGTGTTGTGTTTTCGTTGGTCGACAACTCAATAGTTGACGGTTTCTTCTATATCATTGGGGGTGAGTGCTTTAGTGTAGAAGCATCATCAGATTGATGGTGGTATTCCTTGTTTGATGGCCAATGGCCAGTTGGTTGCACGTGGGTCAATGAGAACCTTCCCAGTTCGTCGGGCCGATGGGCTCTCGACGCCAACAAAGCTGTTGTCTGGTAGGTCGACAAAATTTCCAACCGAGTTCGACGGGCCGATGGACTTTTAGTACCCGATAAGTTTTCTAGGTTGATGAAGATCTGGTTGAACAAAGCCGATGAAGTTTTTGTGTATGTGTGCTTCATTGAAGACCGGACATTGACCGATGAGTTTTTTGAGCTGTAGCCCAACGAGTCTTCTAACTGACGGGAAGCTAGTCTTTTGACTCACTTCTATACATACCCTCTTTCCTTATCTCTTTTCATTTGTTTTGTGGAGTATCAGTTGCATTTGGAGGAGTGCAACATGATTCTCTGGGAGACTCATGAAGGACTATCAGAGCTTGTTGAGCTTTTGTTCGTGGGTGCATGTGCTAGATTGAGTTTTCCTTAGATGATTTACTAGATTTTAACTGTGTTCTTATTTTCTTTACCGTAAGATCTTCTTTTCTAAACTAGTTTTCTTGTTGTTTCTCCTTTATCTTTCTTTCTTCATGGTTGGGGTTTATAGTGTTCCTTGCTGGAAACTTATGCATGTAGAAGAGGAACCTTCTTTTCTTCTTTTCTTGCCTTAGATACACTTTGTTTTAGAGATTTCTTGGAACTCTATAGGATAAAGCTTGGATATTGCTCCTCTTTTCATGATTCCTTGTTGATTGGAAATTGTCCTTCACCTAGAGACAAGTAATATAAAAAAAATTTCTTTCCTACTTTTTACATGCATGACTTTAATCTTACTCTAAAAAGTTGTAATATGCTAAAAGATTATCTTTTTAGGCATTATTTTATATAGAAAGATAAGAATACGAGTTCTTAAGTTTTATTTAGACTCTATAAATGATTTTTGATGTAGAGTGAACTTTTCCTTGAATATGCAAGGTCTGAATTCAAAATACAAGTCGTATGGTTCCTTTAGACTTTTATAATGAATTTTTGGGCATTTTCTTTCTTATGACTCATTAAGAGCGTTGCAAAGTTTCATATGTTGGTGATACTCCTACATGAAGTTATTACTATTTTGTTCATAGTAATAATTAGGGAATCTTCATTCATGGCTTGAATCTCTTTACGACCAAGGATGGATATATACACCTTTATCGAGTGACATGAGATTGTTTTATACATTTTATATCTTCTAAAGTTAAAATCCCCAAATTATTTTATAAGAATCTTTTATGTGTTTGTATGTAACTTGATTGATACAGTCCAAAATATTTAACTGAGTTACGTAATCATGTAGTGCCTTGAGAGAGTTCTATCTCAGTGTCAAAACTTGCTGGATAGTGAAATTAGTAATCCAAAAGGAGTTCTGAGGCATATATTATTGAGTATATGCGGGTGCAGGCAGGGTATATCCCTGTCATCCTAATTCCAAGGTATTAGATAGATATTAAGGTCGTGTCTTAGGATCTGATGTGATTGAGAGTGACTGCGGTCATAACTGGATTTGAGAGTTTATACTATGGTTTTTGGTGTCGTGGCATGCGTACCTAGGACGAATATGGATGTCTAGTAGTTGGGTCGATGTGCCACTATGGTTGTTACTCATACTGATGGAAGGGAAGTGATCTTTAAGATTCAGGTCATCCTAGATCTTGTATGGGGATGATTGTGCCTTCACAGTGGTCAACTAGTGGTTTAGTGGTACACCTCAAACTACCCAAGGCTTAATAAAAGGTGTAATCCAATGGTGTAGCATATCTGTTAGGGTTATTTAGCGAATCATTTTGGATGATAACTATTGTTTTGGTTTTCTTGCTAGCATTATACATGATCGTATCATAGTAAGTGTAAATAACTGTACTTGCAACTCTAAATATGCTTGATCATTTTATAAATTGCATAGTCTTTCAACTATGTTATGCCATCTACCTTAACTGCTTGATCATTTTATAATTTTAATAATTTTCTTGTAAGCAATAAATGTTATTAGAGGTTATATCTTATCACTGGGACATGGGTCTCATCTCACGGGTTTCCACACCCTATTTAGGTGATCAATAGTGAGGTCAGACCCGTGGTGATGAGGAGGCACAGTTTGAAGATTAGTAGAGATAGAGAGGTTGATTGGGTTGTATAGAGACCTAGAGTCATCCTTTACTATCAGATACATATAGAGGTTTTTGTATGTGATGAATATCAACTTGAGATTTTGGTTGTATGCCATGTAGAACATGTAAATTTTGTAATTATATCGACAACACCTTTTTTTCACAGATACTGGATGAGTCCACCAATTCTATTTAAAGCTACCTGGTATCTCTCTCTGTATGTATGTATATATATATATATACACACACACACACTTCAGACCTCTATATAAATGTTTCCTATGTAATGACAAATTTAATTTGGATTCAATTTTGTACCTTTTTGATAATATGGTTAATTTGTGTTTGATCAAGATTTTTCTTTTGATTATATCATTTAGAGTGGCAGGTTGCCACATTTGGTGGTATCAGAGCCTTAGGTTCACTGAGTCTACATGGACATAGGACTTAGGTTTTTGTGTATGTTCTAATGTATCCAACATATCTAACCATGGTTTATGGTTATGTAGATATGTCTGAAGAAAATGTTGAGAGTAGTTACGTAGATCTTAGAGGTGATAGTAGGAGACAGGTGCAAGATGGAAGAGTACCCAACACAGGGTCAAAACAGCCCATCCTGCATCCTTTCAACCTTGCAACCATAGTTGATCAACCTTTTTAGTCATTTTCAGGCAACTAATGGTCACGATCACACATTTAGATGACCATACACCATCACCTCAACCAAGGGTATGCGTCTCCAATTATGAATCTCAGGATATAGAGAAGACCTTTAAGAGGTTGAGATGTATGGGAGCCACAGAGCGTGCAGGCACAGCTGACCCAACAGATGCGGACAGATGGTTGATGAAGTGGGAGAAGGCATTCATGATCCTATATATCTATGAGGAGGACAAGGTGAAACATGAAATCTACCTCCTAAAGGGTAGTGTTAGCTACTGGTGGGTCATAGAGGAGGAGAAGAGGCTATGTTCTGTGATCAAATGAGATGAATTTTGGTAGTAGTTTGCAAGCCGTTACTTTCCACAGACAAATCTAGAGGATAAGATGGCTCAGTTTAAGCACCTTCACCAAGGATAATGGTCTGTTAATGATTACGAGGCAAAGCTCATGGAGTTGTTGAGGTTCTGTCCTCACATGCAAGCTACACAAAAGGAGAGGATTAGAAAGTTTGAGAAAGGGTTTGAACATTGAGTTGGCAAGGATGACATCTTCCTTAGAGTCTTGAGAGAAGTTTTGCACCTTTAAGGAGTGGGTAAGAAGGATAGAGAGGACATTTATAGAACAATGAGAAGGCAATGCAAGAAAGAGGTTTGCCCAGTTCCAAGGATAATCATCTTGTAGTTTCAAGATGCCATGGTTCTTTTCACCATTGTACCAACAATCACATCAGAGGTTGACATTTTCTAGACCAAGGACACACATATAGTTGCAGTGGTCTCCTAGCACATGGAGAGGTTGTGGCTTTCCTCCAACTAGGCCAAACTATTCTGATTCAATGTCTATGACAGTGCCATCTAGTTTGCAGTATGACACAAACATGTGCTTCACGTGCGACCTAGGTTGGGCATGTGGGATGGTATTACCATATGAAGAACTATGAGGTTACCCAACAACCAAGAAAAAACTAGTAGGGTTCACAACAATTGCAACAATAGTTCAGTAATGGTAGTTAGAGGATGTGGCCACACTAAGCAGGTAGGGTCTTCAAGACCAACAAGTAGAGGTCAAGGAAGACAATAGGAAACATCTAGATTCCATGCTATGAGTCAGTCATAAAAGGAATGGTCAACCCATGATTTACGACAGGTCAGATGAAACTTCTTCATTCTGACTTATCTGCTTCTACCTTTGTGTTTGTTTGGTTGACCTGAGTGTAATACATTCATTTATTACCAGAGAGGTGACAAATAGTTGTAAATTGCGTGTTTGTAGTAGAGTTTATAACCTCTTCTTAAAGACCCCTTTTTGGTTCTGTCATGTTGCGGGAAGTGTGTTTATCTTGCATTCTTTATTTCTAAGGATGCAACATTCCATTGGATCTCATACCACTTGATATGCATGAACTTGATGTGATCCTAGGGATGGATACCTTAGATAAGTATAATGTTGTTTTGAATGTGGTTCTAAAGTTGTGATATTTTGTTATGGTGATGTCTCTTGGACTGTCCAAGGAGATAGGAAGATTCTTCCTACCTTTTTGGTGTCAATTTTGATAGAGGAGAAGTTGTTAAGATAGGGTTGTAAGGCTTTCTTGGATCCTGTGGTGAATACCAAGATGAGAATTCATAGTATCCAAGATGTACATGTGGTGTGTGAGTTTGAAGATGTTTTCCCGGAGGAGTTTTGTAACATACTAGATCTCAGACCCTACCCTGGAAGTTGACATTTTGGACTTAGCCAAACAAGGTTGAAGGTTAGACCTAAATAGATGTTTAGTATAACCCCAATGAGCTAATGCATGTATATATCACCTTAATGTAACCTAATGTTCTAACATTAATCTTAGTTTTATAATGGATACATAAAATATGCCACATAACTCATTTTGGTGGTAACATGAAGATAAAAAACTTAATTAGATGAATAATTTAGATAATGGGCCGTTGATGGTCCATATGACATATATCATAAAAATAAGTCTCAAAAGTGGAAAAAACTTCAAATTTGAAATCTACATATCAAAATTAGCCTACATGTCAAATTTCATCTAATTTGGACAACCTTGAAATATTAGGATAGGTTTAGGAGAGAGAAATTGAGTAAAAGTAATAAGTAATGAATAATGTGATTATGTAACTTCAAAATATGAAAATAATGGCAAATTCAAATTCAAAACATCAAATATAACTTGTATATGAAGTTTGGTCCAATTTGGATGTTGTTTGTGCAAGTTATGCAATTTTAGGTACATTCTGGACTTTATGTAATTTACCCAATTGTGAGGTTTTCTTTACAAATTGTCACATGCATTATAATCCTTATATATTACCTTACCATTCTAAAGTTTTTGAACCATGGGGCACCTAGTTGCACCTTGGTTTGAAGGTGTTACTTTCCAAGGGCATATTAGGGATTACCCTCTTTATAAATGAGCTTATCTTTAGAAGCTATCAACTAATGGGGTTATTTCTTTGATTGGAGGTCGGTTGGGATGTCCTATAAGTGTTCATAAACTGAAATGTGATATTCAAGAAGCTTCTATGAGCTGTCCTCTTGCATGACCATGAAATCCCTAGCCTAAGGACACATGGAAAGCTCCATGGACACCTCATGCTTGACTTCTTCCTTATCCATAGAGGTTTTCATGTCCATAGGCACCCTTAGCATTGGAAACATGGAAAGTAACTTGACACCTCGTTCTTGACTTCTTCCTTATCCATAAAGGTTTACATGTCCATGGACACCCTTATACTTGACACATGGAAAGTCTCATAAACACCTCATACTTGACCTTTTTCTTTATATAGCCATATCTACCCCTTCCCAACTCCCAATTCAAAAACACTTGCTCTCCTTTATTTCCTCTATATTAGAGCATCATTCCTACTCTATTTTTCCATGAAGGTGCTATCCCAAGGTAAAAGGAGGTGCCTACCTTGGTGAAGAAGGCTCCTAGGGTTCCAAATTTCTCTATTTAGGATTTCTTAAGCTCCTCCTTGGTGTTTTTGACCAAAACTAGTAAGTATCCTCCTTTCCATCCCTATTTTCATGTTTTTAGTCTTCCTTACACCTTCCTCCAGGTCATAACCCTAGTCTTCCACGGTGAAACCCCACCAAGAACCCATAAACACCCCATCTCCATGTTCTTTTGTTAGGGTTTTTCACCTCTAAAGTGGAGAAAGTGCTTCTTGCTCGAGATAGGAGCTTTGTTGGAGAAACCAACCTCTCTAAGATTTGGAACCTTACTTATTTGACCTTTCCACCTTCCCTAGAGGTTCTTTGGAGGCCTAGGCTTAGATCTAGGACTGACTTGGACTGTTTAGACTCTAAACTTGAGGTATGATGTATCCCCTATTCTTCTATGTTGAGCAATTCACCTATGCTTATTCATTCTCTTTGTCCAATGGACATTATCCTATACACAATGTCTTTTCTTTTGAAAATCATGGTTCACGTGAACTACCTTATTTGATATTTATCATGTGATCATGGATATTCTTTTGAACTCTTATCTTTTGCTTTGTTCATGATGGAACTCTAAAAGATGACATGTGATGTCTTTTGCCCACTTATGAGGTGGATGTATATGTTGGTCACTTATGTGGTGACTAGTTTATATATTATGACTATACTTTCTACTTTCCTCTACATTTAACATGCTATGTGATTCAGTAGCACTAGAGTAGTGTAATTGCATTGGTTTTTATGGCAGATGTGTTATTTCCTACCGAGCAGATGTGATATTTCCTGCTCTTTTGGGATGGAAAGAAACCTCATACCTAGGTCAAGATGTGTGATTCTTGGCCAATGTTTTATATATTTGGGAGATTGGAAGTATTCCTTTCTCTACTAGGTTTCAAGTTTATGAGACTTGGCCGCCTTTGTGTTTATATTATTCTAGGGCTATGTTTATCTCACATGCATGCATGTTGATGATATGGGGTGTGTGCCCCAATACTTAGATGTGCTTGTGTGGCACAATCTTTATGTTTTATTAATGGCAAGTATTCTTTTGTTATCATATCATTTCAATTCCCTTTCTCTTGATACCCATTTGGGTGGTCCTTTTCCTTTCTATGGGAAGCCTTTTATATTTGATGTCCTTTATTCCATATATTTCTCAATTTCCTATTTAGTATGCACATACCAACCTTTGCTGATGTCATCTATTTTCTCTTCTTGCTGGGGTATGCTTCCAACCCTAGGTGAAGGATTTGGATGATAAGGCATGAAGTTTTGGACTAGCTTAAGGAGTTAAAGCTTGGATATAAAGTTGTTATGATTTAGATTTCCCTCTACTTAGATCCTTATGTTGTATCATACATGTAAACCCTTACGGGATATTATGATGTACTTTTGTAATAACCTTGTGATCAATTGAATATAGTCAACATTTTTATTATGCTGCTATACTTTGGTCTTTTGCATACCATTATAATAAATTTGGAAAATTTATACCTATTCCAACATACGTTTGAGTGTGTTTGGAATGGATGTTAATTCTTCAAATTTTTGGTAAGGGGGTGACCCCACCTCCTTACAGAATGGTATCAGAGCCCATAGTAGTTGGAATCTGACTATTTCAATTTTGTCTCCCTAGTTAGAATCCTTGCCTTACCTTTAAGTGACATGTTTGCCCTAGAGTTGATCAACAAATGATGAAGGGTTGATTTAGGATCATATAGTTTCACATTAGAATAATGATGAATAGATCCTTAAAATACTTACAAGAAAAAGATGCATAAGTAACCATAGTAACTTGAGGCGGTTTAGCTTGGCCTTTAGGCAGCTACTAGGACATGCAGTTAAAAGAAAAGATGTCTAGAAATGATCAATATTCGGGGCTTGATAAGATTTTCCTCTGCACCACTAGCTTGGTTTATGAGGACCCCCGAAATAATATGATACCAGCCTGGCCTGAGCTGATATGAATTGTTCAAAATAGCATGCTTTTAGGAAATATTAGCCTTCGAAATCTATATGATTTATCTTTAGGGACCCTAATATGTTGAACAAGTCTCCCGGGTGTAAAGACTTGTTTGAGGATGGACAAGAGCAAGTTAACCCATAGTTCATAGTTAGTCTTTACAAGTTATGTTTTTTTTTGCATGATGCTTATGTAGTTGGATGTAAGGAAGTGTAGTTGAACCTTTTGTACCTAAAGAATAGTTTTGACTTAATAAGATGAATCCTTTAAGGGGTGGTGAATAAGTTGTTTTCTTATATGTGGATGTTTTGATTTTGAGGATGAAATCCCTTTAAGGGGTGTTGTGCTGTAACATACTAGATCTCGGACCCTAACCTGGAAGTTGACATTTTGGAGTTAGCCAAACAAGGTTAAATGTTAGACCTAAATAGATGTTTAGTTAACTCCAATGAGCTAATTTATGTATAGATCACCTTAATGTAACCTAATGTTCTAACATTAATCTTAGGTTTTTAAGGGATACATAAAATATGCCACATAACTCATTTTGGTGGTAATACGAAGATAAGAAACTTAATTAGATGAATAATTTAGATAATGGGCCGTTGATGGGCCATATGACATATCTCATAAAAAGAAGTCTCAAAAGTGGAAACAAACTTCAAATTTGAAATCTACATATCAAAATTATCCTACATGTCAAATTTCATCTAATTTGGACAACCTTGAAATATTAGGATACGTTTAGGAGAGAGAAATTGAGTAAAATGCATAAGTACTGAATAATGTAATTATATAACTTCAAAACATGGAAATAATTTCAAACGTATTCAACACATCAAAGATAACTTGTGGATGAAGTTTGGTTCAATTTGGATGTTGTTTGTGCTAGTTATGCAATTTTAGGTACATTCTGGACTTTTCTATAATTTACCCATTTGGGAGGTTTTCCTTGCAAATTGTCACATGCATTATAATCCTTATATATTCCCTTACCATTCTAAATTTTTTGAACCATGGGGAACCTAGTTGCACCTTGGTTTGAAGGTGTTACTTTCCAAGGGCATATTAGGGATTGCCCTCTTTATAAATGAGCTTATCTTTAGAAGGTATCAACCAATGGGGTTATTTATTTGACTGGAGGTCGGTTGGGATGGACTATAAGTGTCCATAAACTGACATTTGATATTAAATAATCTTCTATGAGCTGTCCTCTTGCATGGCCATTAAATCCCTAGGCTAAGGACACATGGAAAGCTCCATGGACACCTCATGCTTGACTTTTTCCTTATCCATAAAGGTTTGCATGTCCGTAGGCACCCTTAGCATTGGAAACATGGAAAGTAACTTGAAACCTCATTCTTGACTTCTTCCTTATCCATAAAGGCTTGCATGTCTATGGACACCCTTATACATGACACATGGAAAGTCTCATAGGCACCTCATACTTGACCTTTTTCTTTATATACCCATATCTACCCCTTCCCAACTCCCAATTCAAAAACTATTGCTCTCCTTTATTTCCTCTATATTAGAGCATCATTCCTACTCTATTTTCCCATGAATGTACTATCCCAAGGTAAAAGGAGGTGCCTACCTTGGTGAAGAAAGCTCCTAGGGTTCCAAATTTCTCTATTTAGGATTTCTTAAGCTCCTCCTTGGTGATTTTGACCAAAACTAGTAAGTATCCTCCTTTTCTTCCCTATTTTCATGTTGTTAGTCTTCCTTCCACCTTCCTCCAGGTCAAAACTCTAGTCTTCCATGGTGAAACCCCACCTAGAACCCATAAACACCCCATCTCCATGTTCTTTTGTTAGGGTTTTTCACCTCTAAAGTGGAGAAGGTGCTTCTTACTCGAGATAGGAGCTTTGTTGGAGAAACCAACCTCTCTAAGCTTGGGAAACGTACTTATTGTACCTTTCCACCTTCCCTAGAGGTTATTTGGAGGCCTAGGCTTGGATCTAGGACTGACTTGTACTATTTAGACTCTGAAATTGAGGTATGATGTATCCCCTATTCTTCTATGTTGAGAAATTCACCTATGCTTATTCATTCTCTTTGTCCTATGGACATTAGCCTATACACAATGTATTTTCTTTTAAAAATCATGGTTCATGTAAACTACCTTATTTGATATTAATCATGTGATCATGGATATTCTTTTGAACTCTTATCTTATGCTTTGTTCATGATGAAACTCTAAAAGATGACATGTGATGTCTTTTGCCCACTTATGAGGTGGATGTATATGTTGGGCACTTATGTGGTGACTCATTTATATATTCTGACTATAATTTCTACTTGCCTATACATTTAACATGCTATGTGATTCAATATCACTAGAGTAGTGTAATTGCATTGGTTTTTATGGCAGACGTGTTATTTCCTACCGAGCAGATGTGATATTTCCTACTCTTTTAGGATGGAAAGGAACCTCATACCCAGGTCAAGATGTGTGATTCTTGGCCAATGTTTTATATATTTGAGAGATTGGAGATATTCCTTTCTCTACTAGGTTTCAAGTTTATGAGACTTGTCTGCCTTTGTGTTTATATTGTTCTAGGGCTATGTTTATCTGACATGCATGCATGTTGATGATATGGGGTGTGTGCCCTAACTCTTTACATGTGCTTGTGTGGCACAATCTTTATGTTTTATTAATGGCAAGCATTCTTTTGTTCTCATATGAGTTCAATTCCTTTTCTATTGATACCCATTTTGGTGGTCCTTATCCTTTCTATGGGAACCCTTTTATATTTGATGTCCTTTATTCCATATATTGCTCAATTTCCTATTTAGTATGCACATACCAACCTTTGCTGATGTCATCTATTTTCTCTTCTTGTTGGGGTATGTTTACAACCTTAGGAGAAGGATTTGGATTATAAGGCATGAAGTTTTGGACTAGATTAAGGAGTTAAAGCTTGGAGACAAAGTTGTTATGGTTTAGATTTCCCTCTACTCAGATCCTTATGTTGTATCATACATGTCCCTCTACTTAGATCCTTATGTTGTATCATACATGTAAACCCTTACGGGATATTATGATGTACTTTTGTAATAACCTTGTGATAAATTGAATATAGTCAACATTTTTATTCCACTGCTATACTTTGGTCTTTTTCATACCATTATAATAAATTTACAAAATTTATACCTATTCCAACATACCTTTGAGTGTGTTTGGAATGGATCTTAATTCTTTAAATTTTGATAAGGGGGTGATCCCACCTCCTTACAGAATGGTATCAGAGCCCATAGTAGTTGGAATCTGACTATTTCAATTTAGTCTCCCTAGTTAGAATCCTTGCCTTACCTTTAAGTGACATGTTTGCCCTAGAGTTGATCAATAGATGATGAAGGGTTGATTTAGGATCATATTGTTTCACATTATAATAATGATGAATATATCCTTAAAATACTTACAAGTAAAAGATGTATAAGTAACCATAGTAACTTGAGGTGGTTTAGCTTGGCCTTTAGGCAACTACTAGGACATGAATTTGAAAGCAAAGGTGTCTAGAAAGGATCAGGGTTCGGGGCCTGAAAATATTTTCCTTCGCACCACTAGCATGGTTTATGAGGACTCCCAAATCCATATGATACCGGCCTGGCCTGAGTTGATATGAATTGTTTAAAATAGCATGCTTTGCAATAGTAGCCTTAGACATATATATGATTTATCTTTAGGGACCCTAATATGTTGAACTAGTCTCCCAGGTGTAAAGACTTGTTTGAGTATGGACAAGAGCAAGTTAACCCATAGTTCATAGTTAGTCTTTACAAGTTATGTTTCTTTTTTTGCATGATGCTTATGTAGTTGGATGTAAGGAAGTGTAGTTGAACCTTTTGAACCTAAAGGATAGTTTTGACTTAATAAGATGAATCCTTTAAGGGGTGGTGAATAAGTTATTTTCTTATATGTGGATGTTTTGATTTTGAGGATGAAATCCCTTTAAGAGGAGGTGTGTTGTAACATACTAGATCTCAAACCCTACCCTGGAAGTTGACATTTTGGACTTAGCCAAACAAGGTTGAAGTTTAGACCTAAATAGATGTTTAGTATAACCCCTATGAGCTAATTCATGTATATATCACCTTAATGTAACCTAATGTTCTAACATTAATCTTAGGTTTATAATGGATACATAAAATATGGCACATAACTCATTTTGGTGGTAATATGAAGATAAGAAACTTAATTAGATGAATAATTTAGATAATGGGATGTTGATGGTCCATATGACATATCTCATAAAAAGAAGTCTCAAAAGTGGAAACAAACTTCAAATTCGAAATCTACATATCAAAATTAGCCTACATGTCAAATTTCATCTAATTTGGACAACCTTGAAATATTAGGATAAGTTTAGGAGAGAGAAATTGAGTAAAACACATAAGTAATGAATAATGTGAATATATAACTTCAAAATATGGAAATAATGGCAAATTCATATTCAACACATCAAAGATAACTTGTGGATGAAGTTTGGTTCAATTTGGATGTTGTTTGTGCAAGTTATGCAATTTTAGGTACATTATGGACTTTTCTCTAATTTACCCAATTGGGAGGTTTTCTTTGCATATTTTCACATGCATTATAATCCTTATATATTCCCTTACCATTATAAAGTATTTGAACCTGGGGCACCTAGTTGCACCTTGGTTTGAAGGTGTTACTTTCTAAGGGCATATTAGGGATTACCCTCTTTATAAATGAGCTTATCTTTAGAAGCTAACAACCAATGTGGATATTTCTTTGATTGGAGGTCGATTGGGATGTCCTATAAGTGTCCATAAACTGACATTTGATATTAAATAAGCTTCTATGAGCTGTCCTCTTGCATGGTCATGAAATCCCTAGGCTAAGGACACATGGAAAGCTCCATGGACACCTCATGCTTGACTTCTTCCTTATCCATAAAGGTTTGCATGTCCATAAGCACCCTTAGCATTAGACACATGGAAAGTAACTTAAAGCCTTGTGCTTGACTTCTTCCTTATCCATAAAGGCTTGCATCTCCACGGACACCTTATACATGGCACATGGAAAGTCTCATATCTACCCTTCCCAACTCCTAATTAAAAAACTATTGCTCTCCTTTATTTCCTCTATATTAGAGCATCATTCCTACTCTATTTTGACACGAAGGTGCTGTCCCAAGGTAAAAGGAGGTTCCTACCTTGGTGAAGAAGGCTCCTAGGGTTCCAAATTTCTCTATTTAGGATTTCTTAAGCTCCTCCTTGGTGATTTTGACCAAAACTAGTAAGTATCCTCCTTTCCTTCCCTATTTTCATGATGTTAGTCTTACTTCCACCTCCCTCCAGGTCGAAACCCTGGTCTTCCATGGTGAAACCCCACCTAGAACCTATAAACACCTCATCTCCATGTTCTTTTGTTAGGGTTTTTCACCTCTAAAGTAGAGAAGGTGCTTCTTGCTTGAGATAGGAGCTTTGTTGGAGAAACCAACCTCTCTAAGCTTGGGAACCTTACTTATTGGACCTTTCCACCTTCCCTAGAGGTTCTTTGGAGGCCTAGGCTTGGATCTAGGACTGACTTGGACTGTTTAGACTCTGATGTTGAGGTATGATGTATCCCCTATTCTTCTATGTTGAGCAATTCATTTATGCTTATTCATTCTTTTTGTCCTATGGACATTAGCCTATACACAATGTCTTTTCTTTTGAAAATCATGGATCATGTAAACTACCTTATTTGATATTGATCATGTGATCATGGATATTCTTTTGAACTCTTATCTTATGCTTTTTTCATGATGGAACTCTAAAAGTTGACATGTGATGTCTTTTTCCCACTTATGAGGTGGATGTATATGTTGGTCACTTATGTGGTGACTAGTTTATATATTTTGACTATACTTTCTACTTGCCTCTATATTTAACATGCTATGTGATTCAGTAGCACTAGAGTAGTGTAATTGCATTGGTTTTTATGGTAGATGTGTTATTTCCTGCCGAGCAGATGTGATATTTCCTGCTCTTTTGGGATGGAAAGGAACCTCATACCCAGGTCAATATGTGTGATTCTTGGCCCATGTTTTATATATTTGGGAGATTGGAAGTATTCCTTTCTCTACCAGGTTTCAAGTTTATGAGACTTGGCCACCTTTGTGTTTATATTGTTCTAGGGCTATGTTTATCTCACATGCATGCATGTTGATGATATGGGGTGTGTGCCCATATTCTTTACATGTGCTTGTGTGGCACAATATTTATGTTTTATTAATGGCAAGTATTCTTTTGTTGTCATATGATTTCAATTCCTTTTCTCTTGATACCCATTTGGGTGGTGCTTATCCTTTCTTTGGGAAGCCTTTTATATTTGATGTCCTTTATTCCATATATTGCTCAATTTTGTATTTAGTATGCACATACCAACCTTTACTGATGTCATATATTTTCTCTTCTTGGTGGGGTATGCTTCCAACCCTAGGTGAAGGATTTGGATGATAAGGCATGAAGTTTTAGACTAGCTTAAGGAGTTAAAGCTTGGAGACAAAGTTTCTATGGTTTAGATTTCCCTATACTTAGATCCTTATGTTGTATCATACATATCTATCTACTTAGATCCTTATGTTGTATCATACATGTAAACCCTTACGAGATATTATGATGTACTTTTGTAATAACCTTGTGATAAATTGAATATAGTCAACATTTTTATTCCGCTGCAATATTTTGGTCTTTTGCATACCATTATAATAAATTTGGAAAATTTATACCTATTCCAACATACCTTTGAGTGTGTTTGGAATGGATGTTAATTATTCAAATTTTTGGTCATGGGGTGATCCCACCTCCTTACAAAATGGTATTAGAGCACATAGTAGTTGGAATCTGACTATTTCAATTTAGTCTCCCTAGTTAGAATCATTGCTTTACCTTTAAGTGACATGTTTGCCCTAGAGTTGATAAATAGATGATGAATGGTTGATTTAAGATCATATAGTTTCACATTAGAATAATGACGAATGGATCCTTAAAATACTTACAAGTAAAAGATGCATAAGTAACCATAGTAACTTGAGGTGGTTTAGCTTGGCCATTAGGCAGCTACTAGGACATGAAGTTGAAAGAAAATGTGTCTATAAAGGATCAGGGTTTGGGGCTTGGCAAGATTTTCCTCCGCACCACTAGCTTGGTTTACGAGGACTCCCAAATCCATATAATACCGGCCTGGCCTGAGCTGATGTGAATTGTTCAAAATAGCATGCTTTTAGGCAATAGTAGCCTTAGACATCTATATGATTTATCTTTAGGGACCCTAATATGTTGAACTAGTCTACCAGGTGTAAAGACTTGTTTGAGGATGGATAAGAGCAAGTTAACCCATAGTTCATAGTTAATCTTTACAAGTTATGTTTCTTTTTTTTGCATGATGCTTATGTAGTTGGATGTAAGGAAGTGTATTTGAACCTTTTGTACCTAAAGAATAGTTTTGACTTAATTATATGAATCCTTTAAGGGGTGGTGAATAAGTTGTTTTCTTATATGTAGATGTTTTTATTTCGATGACAAAATCCCTTTAAGGGGTGGTGTTCTGTAACATACTAGATCTCAGACCCTACCATGGAAGTTGACATTTTGGACTTAGCCAAACAAGGTTGAAGGTTAGACCTAAATATATGTTTAGTATAACCCCAATGATCTAATTCATGTGTAGATCACCTTAATGTAACATAATGTTCTAACATTAATCTTAGGTTTATAATAGATACATAAAATATGCCACATAACTCATTTTGGTGGTAATATGAAGATAAGAAACTTAATCAGATGAATAATTTAGATAATGGTCTGTTGATGGGCCATATGACATATCTCATAAAAATAAGTCTCAAAAGTGGAAACAAACTTCAAATTTGAATTCTACATATCAAAATTAGCTTACATGTCAAATTTCATCTAATTTGGACAACCTTGAAATATTAGGATAAGTTTAGGAGAGAGAAATTGAGTAAAAGGCATAAGTAATTAATAATGTGATTATATAACTTCAAAATATGGAAATAATGGCAAATTAATATTCAACACATCAAAGATAACTTGTGGATGAAGTTTGGTTCAATTTGGATGTTGTTTGTTCAAGTTATGCAATTTTAGATACATTCTGGACTTTTCTATAATTTATCCAATTGGGAGGTTTTCTGTGCAAATTGTCACATGCATTATAATCCTTATATATTCCCTTAACATTCTAAAGTTTTTGAACCATGGAGAACCTAGTTGCACCTTGGTTGGAAGGTGTTAATTTCCAAGGGCATATTAGGGATTACCCTCTTTATAAATGAACTTATCTTTAGAAGCTATCAACTAATGGGGTTATTTCTTTGATTGGAGGTCGGTTGGGATGGCCTATATGTGTCCATAAACTGACATTTGATATTAAATAAGCTTCTATGAGCTGTCCTCTTGCATGGACATGAAATCCCTAGGCCAAGGACACATGGAAAGCTCCATGGACACCTCATGCTTGACTTTTTCCTTATCCATAAAGGTTTGCATGTCCGTAGGCACCCTTAGCATTGGAAACATGGAAAGTAACTTGAAACCTCATTCTTGACTTCTTCCTTATCCATAAAGGCTTGCATGTCTATGGACACCCTTATACATGACACATGGAAAGTCTCATAGGCACCTCATACTTGACCTTTTTCTTTATATACCCATATCTACCCCTTCCCAACTCCCAATTCAAAAACTATTGCTCTCCTTTATTTCCTCTATATTAGAGCATCATTCCTACTCTATTTTCCCATGAAGGTACTATCCCAAGGTAAAGGGAGGTGCCTACCTTGGTGAAGAAAGCTCCTAGGGTTCCAAATTTCTCTATTTAGGATTTCTTAAGCTCCTCCTTGGTGATTTTGACCAAAACTAGTAAGTATCCTCCTTTCCTTTCCTATTTTCATGTGTTAGTCTTCCTTCCACCTTCCTCCAGGTCGGAATTTTGGTCTTCCATGGTGAAACCCCACCTAGAACCCATAAACACCTCATCTCTATGTTCTTTTGTTAGGGTTTTTCACCTCTAAAGAGAAGAAGGTGCTTCTTGCTCGAGATAGGAGCTTTGTTGGAGAAACCAACCTCTCTAAGCTTGGGAACCTTACTTATTGGACCTTTCCACCTTCCCTAGAGGTTCTTTGGAGGCCTAGGCTTGGATCTAGGACTGACTTGGACTGTTTAGACTCTGAAGTTGAGGTATGATGTATCCCCTATTCTTCTATGCTGAACACTTCACCCATGCTTATTCATTCTCTTTGTCGTATGGACATTAGCCTATACACAATGTCTTTTATTTTAGAAATCATGGTTCATGTGAAATACCTTATTTGATATTGATCATGTGATGTTGGATATTCTTTTGATCTCTTATCTTATGCTTTGTTCATGATGGAACTCTAAAAGATGACATGTGATGTCTTTTGCCCACTTATGAGGTGGATGTATATGTTGGTCACTTATGTGGTGACTAGTTTATATATTATAACTATACTTTCTACTTGCCTCTACATTTAGCATGCTACGTGATTCAGTAGCACTAGAGTAGTGTAATTGCATTGGTTTTTATGGTAGATGTGTTATTTCCTACCGAGAATATGTGATATTTCCTGCTCTTTTGGGACGGAAAGGAACCTCATACCCAGGGCAAGATGTGTGATTCTTGGCCCATGTTTTATATATTTGGGAGATTGGCAGTATTCCTTTCTCTATCAGGTTTCAAGTTTATGAGAGTTGACCACCTTTGTATTTATATTGTTCTAGGGCTATGTTTATCTCACATGCATGCAAGTTGATGAAATGGGATGTGTGCCCTAATTCTTTACATGTGCTTGTGTGGCACAATCTTTATGTTTTATTAATGGCAAGTATTCTTTTGTTATCATATGATTTTAATTCCTTTTCTCTTGATACCCATTTGGGTGGTCCTTATCCTTTCTATGGGAAGCCTTTTATATTTGATGTCCTTTATTCCATATATTGCTCAATTTCCTATTTAGTATGCACATACCAGTATTTGCTGATGGCATGTATTTTCTCTTCTTGTTGGGGTATGCTTCCAACCCTAGATGAAGGACTTAGATGATGAGGAATGAAGTTTTGGACTAGCTTAAGGAGTCAAAGCTTGGAGACAAAGTTGTTATGGTTTGGATTTCCCTCTACTTATATCCTTATGTTGTATCATACATGTAAACCCTTACGGGATATTATGATGTACTTTTGTAATAACCTTGTGATAAATTGAATATAGTCAACATTTTTATTCCGTTGCTATACTTTGGTCTTTTGCATACCATTATAATAAATTTGGAAAATTTATACCTACTCCAACATACCTTTGAGTGTGTTTGAAATGGATGTTAATTCTTCAAATTTTTGGTAAGGGGGTGATCCCGCCTCTTTACAAGTTTCTTGGTGTTCTACCCTAGAGAGGGTTGATTTTGATACCAATCTAGTTCCTGAACGCAACCCATAACACCGACACCACATAGGATGTCACCAACTGATATTAAGGAGTCGAAGAAGTAGTTGCAAGAGTTGTTGAAGAAAGGTTTCATATGACTGATCACTTCCCCTTAGGGTGCTCCAGTGTTGTTTGTGTAGAAGAAGGATGGTTCTACGAGGCTTTGCATAGATTACCAATAGTTGAAAAATGTCACATTGTAGAACAAGCATCCTCTACCGAGCATAAATGATCAGTTAGATCAATTGAGAGGTGATACAATGCTTTCTAAGAGAGATTTGAGTCCAAGATATCATTATTTAAGGATCAAGTCAGATAACAAATATAAGACTACTTTTAGGACTAGGTATGGTCATTCCGAGTTCGTGGTTATGTCATTTGGACTAACCAATGCACCGACAACATTTATGGACATGATGAATAGAGTGTTCAGACAGTATTTGGACTAGTCCATGGTGGTGTTCATAGATGATATCTTGATATACTCCAGAGACAATCAACAACATGAGCAACATATTTGCCATGCATCCGAGTTGTTGAGGCAGCATATGCTTTATGCTAAGTTCAATACGTGTGAGTTTTGGATGACCGAGGTGTCTTTTCTTGGTCATTCCATCTATATGAAGGGCTTTTATGTAGACCCCAAGAAAGTGGAATTAGTGTTAGGGTGGGACAACTTAAGACACTGACTGAGGCTTGATGTTTCCTAGGTTTAGTTGGTTATTACAAGAGGTTCATCAAGAACCCCAGTGTCGTAGATTTATCGTTGACCAACCTGACTGGGAAGGGTATTCCTTTTGCTTTGGGATGACGATGGTCAACATTATTTCCAGTTGCTGAAGGAGAGGTTGGCAAGTGCTCTAGTACTAGTGTTGTCAGAGCCTAGTAAAGGCTACATCATTTTCTGTGATTCTTTGAAGAATAGGCCGAGATGTGTGCTGATGCAAAACAAGAACGTGATTTCTATTGCCTCCCAACATCTTAAGAAATATGAGGAGAACTACCCGACTCATGACCTGGAGGTGGAAGCTATATTTCTTGCTCTAAAGATTTGTAGACACTATCTATATAGAGAATTCCCAAATCTTCATGGTTCACAAGAACCTAAAGTACATCTTTTCGAAGCATGATCTGAACATGAGACACAGGATGTGGATGGAGCTAATAAAGGAATACGACTATACAATAGACTATCATCCAAGAAAGGTGAATGTAGTGACTAACATGTTGAGAAAAAAATCATCTTCATCTTCTTCATCATCTACAGATAGATCACAATTGCACTCCATGATGTGTCACAAGCATGGTATGTTAGTATCACTTAGATAGATGAATTCACAACTAGAAATCTAGTTGTTGGTAGGTGAGTTGGCATAGTTAAAAGTCAAGCTACAATTGATACATTAGATTAGGGATACCCAAAAAGATGATATCAAGATACAAATTATCACATTAGAGTTTGGCAGTGGGAAGCATGATGGATTTCATGAGACATATGATGGAACCATGAGCTTTCACAACCAGATGGTGGTTCATGATGCTAGAGGTCTAAGGGAGATGGTACTTGAGGAGACTCACCTCAAGTATTTGTACTAGTGGTCGGGATTGAAGTGGCAAAGTTTGTGGCCGAGTGTCTAGTTTGTCAGCAAGTCAAAGTAGAACATCAGAAGTGGAAGGGATGTTGCAAAATTTGCCAATTCCGTAGTGGAAATGAGATCACATAATCATGGACTTTTGGTTGGTTTACCTAGGACAACCAAGGGTCATTATTCCATTTGGGTGGTTGTTGATCAGTTGACAATCTTATCTCATTTTTTGTCAGTAGAGACCACCTACACTGTAGTAAAGTTGGCACAAATCTATGTCAACGAGATAGTTCATTTTCATGGTATTCTAGTTACCATAGTATCTGAAAGAGGTCTTCCGTTCATGAGAAATTTTTGGAAACACTTACATACAGATTTTGGGACATAATTGAAGTTCAGTACAACCTTCAACCCACAAATAGATGGCCAGTCAAAAAGAACCATTCAGACCCTGGAGGATCTTTTGAGGGCATGCGTACTTTAGTTTCTTGGAAGTTCAAATATTCACCTGAGTCTGATTGAGTTTGCCTACAATGACAATTACTAAAGGAGCATAGACATGGCACCATAAGAGGCTTTGTACGACAAACATTGTAGGTCACCTCTTTTTGGTAAGAGGCACGTGAATATGAGTTGTAGGGTCCTAAGCTAGTACAACAGATTACAGAGAAGATCAGGATGATCACTGAATAATTGAAGGTATCACATGGTAGGCATAATTCATATGAGGACAAACATCACACACCATTGTAGTTCTGCTCACATATATCTCAATGTCTCCTAATAGAAGGGTGTTCTAAGGTTTGGTAAGAAGGGTAAGTTGGCTTATAGGTTCATGGGACCTTACCCTATCTTAGATCAAGTTAGGAAGGTGGTATATAAGCTGGAGTTTCCATGGGAGTTGCATATGTTGAATAATGTGTTCCATGTTTCTATGTTGAGGAAGTGCCACCCAGACATCAAACAGACGATATAGCCAATGGAGGTGGAATTAGATGAGGATGTTACATATGTTGAAGGTCTAGTTTTGATCCTAGATAGGTGTGTGTAGAAGTTGAGGAATAATAATACAACTTTGGTGAAGGTGTTGCGACATCATTGTGGGGTATATGAATCCACATGGGAGTTAGAGGATGAAATGCATAGTAAGTACCCTTCTTTGTTTGCTTAGGATTTTAGGGGAGAAATCCTTGTTAACGGTTTATGTTTGTAAGCCCCAAACCTTGCTTAATACATAAACCTAATTGCTCAACTGGATTCTTAGTTTGAAATTAAACTTTGTATTATGATGTAATACTAGTGGATAAAGATATTTCTAAAATTTGAATCAAATTAGACCTTGTTTTATCAAGCTATACAATTTTATGTAGCTTGTGGACCTTTATGTAAATTACCCATTTCTTGGACATCTAGAACTAATCTTAATGCTTGCATAATCTGTTACATGGTGTTTTTAACAAGCTCACATTTCCCCCCTCCTATGAATTCTTTTGAAATTTGATTTCATGGATTTATATATGTATAAGTTGTGTAGTAGTGTTGTGATTTTATCATTTGACGACATGATGGTCTAGTCAGGGGGTGAGTTACTTAGGGTAGAAGCAATATTGGACCAAAGGTGATGTTCCTTATTTGATGGCCGATAGCCAGTTGGTTGTGCGCGGGTCAACAAGGGCCTTGCCATTTTGTTGAGGCTGGTGGGCTGTTGGCACCTGACGAAACTGCTAGTTGGTAGGCTGACAAATTTTTTAGTGAGGTTTGATGGGTTGATGGACTTTTGGTCCCTAACAAGTTTTTTGGGTTAACAAAGATTGAAAGTGGCAAACAAAGTTTTTGTGTGTGTGCTTGATGACTAGACGTTGTTCAATGAATTTTTTAAGCCACACCCTTACACGTATTCTGACCGATGGGAAGCCAGTCTTTTGACCCAACTCTATAAATACCCAAATTCCTTCTCTCCTTTCATTCGTTTGGTGATGTAACCATTGCGTTTGGAAGATCTCAAAGAGAATCTTTGGGGTACCAATAAAGGACCATTGGAGCTCATTGAGCTGTTGTTCATGGGTGTGTGTGCTAGATTGAGTTTTCCTTGGACCATTCAAAAAATTCTAACCATGTTCTTCTTTTCTTCATGTAAGATCTTATTTCCTAAACCAATTTTCTTAATGTTTCTACTTTCTCTCTCTTTATTCATGGCTGAGGTTTATTTTGTTCCTTACTGGAAACTTATGCATGTGGATTAGGAACCTTCTTTTCTTGACTTAGATGCACTTTGTTCTTGGAGTTTTCTTCAAACTACAGAGGATAGATCTAGGATATTGCGTCTATTTTCATGACTCCTTGCTGACTGTACATTTTTCTTCACCTTGAGGTGAGTGATATAACTTCAAAAGTATTTCTTGCCTACTTTTTACATACATGACTTTAATCTTACTTTGGAAAGTCGTAATAAGATAAAAGATGACCTTTTTAGGCACTATTTTATATAGCAAGATGATCATAAGAGTTCTTAAGTTTTATTTAGACTATGTAAATGATTTATTCTATAAAGTGAACTTTACCTTGAATATGCAAGGTCTAAAATTCAAAATACAAGTGAAATAACTCCTAAAAATGTTACTGTTATGGAGTTTTAATACACAATAAAAAATGCGACCCATATACTTTTCCATAATGTATGGAGGTTATCTTATGAAATTTTTAGGATCTTTAATCATTGTTATGGTGTTATAATGATGGTTGGACGAAATCCTAGTATTGAAGGTAGCTCATCCATAATAGGTTTGAGCATATGATTGCCTATTTCTTAGAAATACGACAACTCTTACATTATTTGGACTTTTATGACACGTTAAGCTCTCTACAAAGTTTCGGATGTTGGTGATACTCCTACATGAAGGTATTACTATTTTGGTTATAGTGATAATTTGGTCTTTTATATGCTGTAGTTTGTGGCTTGACTCTCTTTACGACCAAGGATGGATATACACCTTGACAGAGTGACATGAGACTATTTTGTATGTTTTATATCTTATGTAGTTGTAGTCCCCAAATTATTTTATAGGAATGTTTTGGGTATTTGTATGTAACTTAATTGAAGTAGTCATAAATATTTAATCGACTTAAGTAATCAAGTGTAACCTTAATCATGTAGTGCCCTGAGACCGTAGAACTATTTTAGTTTCAAAATTTGTTGGATAGTGAAATGAGTAAATCTAAAGGAGCTCGAAGTCATATACTATTGAGTATATATAGGTACATGGAGGGTTTGTCCCTATCATCATGATTCCAAGGTATTAGAGAGTGGTTGAGGCCACATATGAACATTGATGTGATTAATAGAGACTGCCATCATAATCTTGATATGAGGTTTTATACCCTGGTTTCTGGTGCCATGGCCTATGTACCCAGGATGAACCTGGCCATTCTAGTAGTTGGGCCAATGTGCCACTACGGTCGTTACTTGTACTGATTGAGGAGAAGGGATATTTAGGATTTCAATCATCCTAGATCTTATATGAGACTAGTTGTGACTTTGTAGTGGTTAAATAGTGGTTTGAGCGATACACCTCAAACTACCTAGGGCTTAATAAAAGGTGTAATCTAGTAATGTATCATATATGTTAGGGTTATTTGGTGAACTACTTTGGATGATAAATATTGTTTTGATTTTATTTCTTACATTATATGTGGTTCATATCCTAGCAAGCATAATTAACTGTACTTATAACTCTAACTATGCTTGATTATTTAATACTGCATAGTCTTTCAACTATGTTATGAGATCTGCTTGAAAGAAGTAAATGTTATTAGAGGTTATATCATATCGATGGGACATCTGTCTCACCTTGTGGATTTGCACACCATTTTTAGGTGATCAGTAGAATAGTCAGACCCATTGTGGCAAGGAGGTGTAGTTTTAAGATCAATAGAGACAAAGAGGTTGTAACATACCAATATTTAGCTATCCTGACTTAAGGAACATTAATTCCATGAATATATGGTTAGTATGCTCAGATCATTCGAACTGACCAAACATGGTTAGAGTTATACCCTGACATGCTTGAGGAATATTTAATATGAGTAACTCACATTATAAATTTAATTGTGGATACACATGTTCCTGACCATGTCATGGACCAGTAAACCATAATGTTATGACGAGTGAAACATATGGGGCCCAATCATAAATTTTATGCATGCTAATAAAGTGTTTGTGATGTACTATGATCTTGTAACCTGACCCTAAGTTGAATTTGACTAACCCTAATATATACATCCTTGGTACTAATTATCACACATTGGTGACATTAGGTGCCATAATCATTATCATATGTTAATACACATAATTTGGACCTAATCACCTAATTACGGCTTGATGTGTAAATCAGTTCATCCTTTTGTAATATGCTTCACTTTGTTCACTAATACACATGTAATGACTCATATATGGTTAACAAGTAATTGTCTTTACATAAATATGCATGAATGACATATGTGGGGTTAAATGTGCATAATTAGCAACCAGATGTGAATGACTATGAGTAATTGATTTATTTGGACAATCATGTCACTAATTATATAATGTGATATTAAATGGATGATTAATATAAGTGGCATTAACTAATGTGCCATTATTTGTGTTATTGATGAAATTATTAGGATTAATGATAAATTAAGTAAAATACTACTTTTCATGCACGATAATCCAACATAACTCCATATGGTGATAATATGAGGATTATGAAGTATAAATCTAGATTATTGAGAATAATGGAAATATATAATAATAGATAATGAGATAATAATGTTAAACTCTAATTGTACACAAACTCATACATGATAATTTCAAAACCTGATTCTAATTGCACAATCATGTTCTTTGTGTCCTAATTAGTCTAGGTATCAAATTTGAATCCAATCAAATAATATTTTCTAAAATAAATTAATAAAAGAAGATAAATGAATTCCTGATGTAACTAGACAATGGTTTATTTGATTTAGTTTGAGATTTATCTGTCACACATTGATATCCCTGATTTGTCGATTTTTCCTAAGTCAGGGCGTCACATTGGTCTCTTATATTGATTTATTTCGGACTCATTCTTGGCTGTGGATCTACATCGAGCGGTGATCCACTTTTCTTCATCCTTGAGTCCTTTCTCACATGGACTCAGTAGTTGGCACATTGTCTACCCTCCCCATCTCTTGTGATGACTCTATCTACTCTCCTTCTTGACTCTAAATTTTTATCTTTCCTCGTTCCTTACGTGTGGTCGAGCCAGATGAGACGACCTTGATTGGGGTTTGTCCCCCCAGAGTCCAGTTGCAAAGGGGCCTTGGTACTCCCCTATTTTCAATTTTGGTGAAGATCTCATTCATTCTTGACATCTTCCTATATATATGGTTGTCCCTACTCCATCCTCGGAACACCTGTGTTTCTTAGATATTGCCAATTTTTCCTCGATCTCACTGGAACCCATCCTCCCTACTCAGTATACCTGCAACACACACTTGAATTTTGTGATGAGGTTCGAGGGATTTGGAGTCGCCGTAAGCTACTATGTCCCATGTTATTGGGTCTCATAAAGTGCACAACACTAACATCTTCCGTGATTTGAGGTGAGATTGAGTTTCCCCTTTTTGCTTCTTCCCTACACGTGTTTCAATGCTGATGGCTTTGGGTGTTTAGTTGTCATTTTTTCTTGGCCACACTGCGGTTAGATTCACCATGAGTCTCAGAGTCAGTGCAGGTGTGTAGTCCTCACATTGGTGACATGTTTTGTAGTGACTGGGATGCTTATCATGGTCAACCATGGCAACAACCATGGAAACAACTCTAACTAATCTTTTGATATCTGTTCGGGCTTGCTGAGATCGATGAAAGTGGGTTGCCCTTGATTCAATTGTGATTTCATCATGCCTCTTATGGACATAACAATATTTTTCCCTTCTATTTATTTTTCTGACACACAATATTACATTGTTAACAATGTATTGATGTACCATGTCACACATCAAGCTGTTGATGCGTGATGCAAGGGTATTTCAGTAACTATCTAATGAATATTCTTTATTAAATTTAGTGAATTAGTTTATCTTGATAAATTCATAACAAATAATCTATAAGTCAAAAAATTAAAGTGAAATATGTTTTAGAATTGCAAAAATGAGATCTACCGCTTTGTGTGGTTTTGTATCCTAATTCCAATTAATTAAATATGTGATTTATATCACTTTTCCAAATTATGTTTAATCTTGTAATGATTTTTATAGTGAAAATTAATAAATAAATATGTTTTAAGTATAAAATTAGAATATATTTGAATATGTAATTTTTTTAACCTAAATAAATAATGATGATAAGAGTTATCATTAGGGTTTCATTTACAGTAGTAGACTAATTCCCAATTCATCTGAACATTTACTAGGTAGCTTTGGACCTCAGATTGGATCTAGGGTTTGACACTGACTTATTAATTCCCATATATGAGGTATGTTGCTTCTCTTTATGAGTCATATTGTATAATAATTCTATTTTCTCTCTCTCTCTCTTTGATTTGATTGTGGCATATTTCTTTGTATGTCACTTAGTTTTATATATTTGACTCGATTGGGCCCAATCTCTGAATTTTATCGTATGGCTTATTGAGAATGAAAATTGAATCTCTTTTACTTAATCTTGGTCATAATTATTCAATTGCAACCTTTTTTGTTTTGTTTAATTTTATTGTTCCATTTCATAATGGAGACCCTAAATTGATTGCTTGGAATGAACATTATCTTACCTCTCTATTATATGCATGTTTGATTGCTGATACTACAATCATCTAACAGTGGCGGTACATTATGGGTTCTGACCTCACTGTACAACTTTTTTGATATACATGATTTTGGGTGCTGCCACCTAAGTCCCAGGTACTCTCATCTAACATATATATGTATATATATGTATGTGTATATATATACAGACACACACACACACCATTATACATGATTGTGGGTGCTCTCACCTCCTTCATGTGCTTGAGATGTGGAAGTGTCTTAGTCCTACTTTTAGATGGTTGTAGTCTAATATGTAATATGCACATAATTCTTATTATTTATTGTTGTTCTCTTATTTGAGATTTGAAGGCACACATTTTATTATTGTACTTATATTTCAACATATAATCTCTTTGTCTTGCTATATGAAGAACTCTTTTGATATCCACTTCGATGCTTTTGCTTCCCTCTTCATTGGGAACCATGTTATGTTAGTTTTGATGTACTTTTTCCAAATAAATTGTCCAATCTCTATTATAGGCGCATACCAGCTGCTGATAATCTTCTGATGCATCCCTATTTTAGGGCTTCATCTTGTGTCTTTTTGCACTTTAATCACATCTATACCCATAATATTGCATGTTATTTCCCTCAATATGCATATTTCTATCAAATGCACTTATGGACGTTGCTTGCATGTTTTTCAGGAACTTGGACTATGCTTGGATGGACACGAGAGAAGGAGGGTGATCCTAGGGTTCCTCTACCATTGGAGGGGTCCAAGTATGGTCCAAGAGCTTTCCCCAACCTACCCCTAGTGGCCAAGAGTCAACTCAAGCAAAGATATCCATGGATGAACAAAGTTTCAAGCTCAAAGTGCTATTGAAGACTCCAAAATGGTCATGGTGCCAAGGAATGAGCATTCTGACCAAGACAAAATCACAATAGAAGCTCAGTTTCAAGAAGTGAAGACAAATATTAGCATCACAATCGTGTATCTCTAGTATAGTTTAACTTGGCATGTCAAACCCTTTTAAGGGGTGGAGGAGTAGTACTTGTTTGAACATGGATATGTTGATTTTGTGATGAAATCCTTTTTAAGGGGTGGAGTCATATAACATATAAAGATTTATCTATCTTAACTTTAGAAACCCTAATTCCATAAATAGGAGGTTAGTGTGCTCAGATCATTAAAATTGACCAAAAAAGGTTTGAACCCAACATTCTTGAGGAATATTTAATGAGCATAATATGAGTAACTCAAAAATTAACCCTAATTGTGATACACCTGATCCTGACCATGTCATGGACCAGTAAACCCTAATGGTATGATGAGTGAGATATATGGAACCCAACCCTAAATTTTATGCATGCTAATAAGGTGTATGTGATGTATGGTGAACATGTTAACCTAACCCTAAGTTGAATTTGAGTTACCCTAATATATACATCCTTGGTAATAATTATAATACATTAATTACATTAGATTCCATAATTATATTTCATATGTTAATACACATAATAAGGACCTAATCACCTAATCACGACTTGGTATGTGAACCGTGTGGAATATGTTTCACATTGTTCACTAATACACACATAATGACTCATATATGGTTAATAAGTCATTATCTTTACCTAAATATGCATGAATGGCTAATGCGGGGTTAAATATGCATAATTAGTAACCAGATACAATTAAGTATGAGTAATTGATTTATTTGGACAATATGTGACTAATTCATATAATGTGACAATAAATAGATGATTAACATAAGTTGAGTTAACCAATGTGCCATTATTTGCATTAATGATGAAATTGGCTTAATGAGAAATTGAGTAAAATACTACTCTTTGTGCAAGATAATCCAATATAACTCCATATGGTGATAATATGAGGATAATGAACTCTACATCCGAATTGTTGAGGATAATGGCAATACATAATAATAGATAATGAGATAATAGTGTTAAAACCTAAAAGTACACAAACTCATACACAATAATTTCAAAACCTAAATCTAAGTGCATAATCATGTTCATTGTGTCCTAATTAGTCTAGTTATCAAATTTGAATCCAATCAGATAATGTTTAATAAACCAATTTAATAAAAGAAGATAAATGAAATACTGATGAACTAGACTATGATTTATTTGATTTATTTTCCAATTTATCACATGCTCTATATCCCTAATTTACCATCTATACCTAAGTCAACGTGTTGCACTGATTTCTCATTTCAGACTCATTCCCAATCGTACATATGCATCAAGAGGTGATCCACTTTTCTTCTTCCTTGAGTTTTTTCTCACCTGGACTCAGCAGTCCGTGCATCACCTACCTTCTCCCCCTCTCACAATAATTATCCCTCTACTCTCCTCCTTGTCTCTAAATCTCTATCTTTCCACGTTCCTTACATGTGGTCGAGATGGATAACATCAACTTTGATCGGGGTTTGTACACGTAGAGCCCAGTCGACAAAGGGGCCTCACTACTCTCCTATTTTTGGGTCTGATGAGGATCTCATCCATTCTTGAGATTATCCTATATATATGGTCACCCCTACTCCATCCTTGAAACACCTAGATTTCATACATATCACTAGTTTTCCCTTGATCTCATTGGAACCCATCCCTCCTACTCAGTATACCTGCAACACCCACCTTGACTCCAACAATGAGGTTCAAGGGCTTTGGAGTCACCGCAAGCTATTTTGTTCCATGTTTTTGGGTCTCGTGAAGTGCAGGACACTAACATCTTCCCTAATTTGAGGTGAGATTGACTTTCCCCTTTTTTCTTCTTCCTTGCCTGCATTTCAATGTCGATGGCTTTGGGTGTTGTGTTGTCATTTTTGCTTGGCCATGCTATGGTTAGGTTCATCATGAGTCTTTGAGTCAGTGCAGGTGTGTAGTCATTGTGTTGGTGACCTATTTTGTAGCGATTGGGCTGCTTATCATGGTCAGCCATGGCAACAACCATGAAAATAGCTTTGGTTCATCTTTTGGCCTTTGTCCGGACTTGCCGAGACCGATGAAAGTGGTAACATAGTGAGTGAGGTTTTGTCCATATGATTCCTTAGCGAACTATGCTTTGACATTTTTCTGTTGATATCCTATGAACTAGTGTTTTCATTTTGTGTCTAGGCAATCGAGGAAGATGACAACCATTGGGTTTACAATGTTGCCCTTGATTTGATATTGATTTCATCACGCCTCTTATGGATATAACAATCTTTTTTCCTTCTCTTAATTTCATCAACACACAACATTATATTATTAATAATGTACTGATGTACCCTATCACACATCAATATTTTGATGCGTGATGCAATGGTATTTTTGTAATTGTCTAATCAATTTTGTTTTATAAATTCAGTAAGTTAATAGATATTGCAAAATTCATAATAATGAATCTATAAGTCAGAAAATTAAAGTAAAATATGTTTTGGAATCAGAAGATGAGATTTATCCATTTGTATGGTTTTTGTATCCTAATTCCAATTAATTAAATACCTAATTTATATGGGTTTTCTTTATTATGTTTAATCTTGTAAATTCATATTTAATGATTTATACATAAAAATTAATAAACAATTATGTTATGAAAATACAAGATTTTGATATATTCAAATATGTAATTTTATAACCTAAATAAGTAACGATGAAAAGGGTTATTTTAAGGGTTTCATTTATAGTAGCCTAAATCCTAATTCATCTGAATATTTACTAGGTAGATTTGGACCTTGGTTTGGATCTAGGGTTTGACCCTAACTTATTAATTCACATATTTGAGGTATGTTGCTTCTCTTTATGAGTCATATTAAACAATAATTCTATTTTCTCCCACTTTGTTTTGATTGTGGCATAATTCTTTGTATGTCACCTGGTTGTATATTTATGACCCAGTTGGGTCAAATCTTTGAATTTTATCTTATGGCCAGTTGAGGATGCAAATCGAATCTCTTTTATTTAATCTTGTTCGTAATTATTCAATTTTCAACCTTTATTGTTTTCTTTCATCTTAATGTTCCATTTCATAATGGAGATGTTAAATAGATTGCTTGGAATGAACTTTATATTGCCTCTCTATTAAATGCATGTTTAATTGTTGAGACTATTATTATCTAGTACATTGTGGGTTCCAGCCTCATTGTACAACTTTTTTGATATATAGACTTTTGGGTGCTCTCACATGATATATATATATATATACCATTATACATGGTTGTGTATGTTCTCACCTCCTTCCTAGGCTCGTGATGTGGAAGTGTCTCGGACCTGCTTTTAGATGGTTGCAGTCTAATGTAATCTGCATGCATAATTCTTATTATTTATTATTCTTCTCTTATTTGAGATTCAAAGGCAAGAATATTACCATTTTGCTTTTATTTCTTCATACAATATCTTTGTCTTACTATATGAAGAACTCTTGTAATATCCACTCGAGTGCTTCTGCCTTCCTCTTCATTGGGAACCATGTTATGTCGTTTTGATATACTTTTCCCATATAATTCTTCAATCTCTTTATAAGCGCATACAAACTTTTGTTGATAATTTTTCACCTTATCTTCTCACGTGGGGGGTGCTCCCAACCCCTTAGGTGGAGAAGGTCCTACCATAAGTGACCCTGAGTTGGATTTGACTCGATAGTAGCTGTTATTTTTGGATACAGATTGAAGTGGTTGGTTTACCCTCAGTTGGTCCTATGTTATATATTAGTTTCCTATAGTTTCTTTTATGTACACGATGGGTGATGAAGAGTAATGTTATACATGAATATTGGAATAGTTAGATTCTATGTTCTGTTGCTATACTTTGGTACTTGACACATTACATACTTAAAATTATAGCTATCATCCTTTGCAAAAAATTACTTATGATAATTGGCATTGGATGAATTTTTATTATTCACTTTGAGTCAGTTGAGTGGATCCCCTCTCAGGTCCCACTCCTTACAAAAGTTGGTTGGGTTGTTTAGAGTCCTAGAGTTGTCCATGTATTCTCAAGTATGTGAAAAGATTTTGTATATGGTGAATATCGACTCTAGATTATGGTTTTATGCCATGTGGAACATGTAAATGTTGTAATTATCTATACACCACCTTTTATTTATAGGTTGTGCCCAAGGCCACTGATCTTATGTAAAGTTATTTGGTATATATATATGTCTATGTGTTTAAAGTTGGACCTCTGTGTAATGTTTCCTATAAAATGACAAATTTTATTTGGATTTAATTTTGTAACTTTTTGGTAATATGTTTAATTATTTTTTGCTTGGAGTTTTAGTTTTGAGTAAAATACTACTTTCATGTAAGATAATCCAATATAACTCCATATAGTGATAATATGATGATTATGAAGTATAAATCCAGTTATTGAAAAATGGCAATATAATATAATAGATAATGAGATAATAGTGTTAAACCCTAATTGTACCAAAACTCATACACGATATTTCAAAACCTAAATCTAAGTGCATAATTGTGTTCTTTATTTCCTAATTAGTATAAGTATCAATTTTGAATCCAATCAGATAATGTTTTCTAAACCAATTTAATAAAAGAAGATAAATGCAATCCTAATGTAACTAGACAATGGTTTATTTGATTTAGTTTTCGATTTATCTATCGCATGTCTGATATCCCTAATTTACCGAATTTACCTAAGTCAGGGCGTCACACTAGTTTCTCATCTTGATTTATTCCAGACTCATTCTCAGTCATAGATCTACATCAAGCGATGATACACTTTTCTTCTTCCTCAAATCCTTTCTCACCTGGATTCTGCAGTTGGCGCAGTTCCTGCCTTTCCCCCTCTCATGATGACTCTATCTCTACTATCCTTCTCAACTCCGAATATTTGTCTCTCCATGTTTCTTACACGTGGTCGAGCTGGATGAGATCGACCTTGACTGGGGTTTGTTCCCCCTGAGTCCAGTTGGCAAAGGGGGCCTTGTTGCTCCCCTATTTTTAGTTTAGGTGAAGATCTCATCCATTCTTGACATCATCCTATATATATGGTCGCCCATACTCCATCCTCAGAACATCTATATTTCATACATTTTGCCATTTTCCCTCGATCTCACTAGAATCCATCCTCCCTACTCAATATACCTACAATGTACACCTTCATTCAATGACAAGGTTCAAGGGCATTGGAGTCACCACAAGATACTCTATCCCATGTTGTTGGGTCTCGTGAAGTGCACAAAACTAACATCTTCCCTGATTTGAGGTGAGATTGAGTTTCCTCCTTTTTTCTTCTTCCCTATATGCGTTTCAATTCTGATGGCTTTGGGTGTTTAGTGGTCATTTGTGCTTGGCCACAGTACGGTTGGGTTTGTCGTGAGTCTTTGAGTCAGTGCATATGTGTAGTCCTCATGTTGGTGACATGTTTTGCATTGATTGAGCTGCTTATCAAGGTCAACCATGGCTGTAGCCATGGAAAGAGATCTAGTTCATCTTTCACCCTCTGTATGAGCTTGCTGAGACCAATAAAAGTGGCAACATAGTGAGTGGGGTTTTGCCATCTTATTCCTCACCGAGCTATGCTTTGGAATTTTGTTGTTGACCTCTGATGAACCAGTCTTTTCACTTTGTGTATGGGTAATTGAGGAAGATGACGAACGTTAGGTTTACAATATTGCCCTTGATTCAATTTATGTTTCATGATGCCTCTTATGGACGTAACAATCTTTTTCACTTCTATTTATTTGTCTGGCGCACAACATTGCATTATTAACAATGTACAAATGTCCCTATCACGCATCAAGCTTCTGGTGCGTGATGCAAGGGTATTTCAATAATCATCAAATCAATTTTGTTTTATAAATTCAGCAAATTAATCTACCTAGCAAAATTCATAAAAATTAATCTATAAGTCAGAAAATTAATAAATATGTTTGTGAATCACAAAAATGAGATTTACCGATTGGTATTGTTTTTGTAGCCTAGTTCCAATTAATTAAATAGATAACTTATATTATTATTAATTATATTTAATCTTGTAAAACTCATATCTAATGATTTGTTCATTAGAAATTAATAATAATATGTTTTGAAGTCACAAAATTATAATATATTCAAATATGTAGTTTATATAACCTAAATAAGTAATGATGAAAATGGTTATTTTATAGTTTCATTTATAGCAGACTAAATCCTAATTCATCTGAATATTTACTAGGTAGCTTTGGACCTTGGTTTAGATATAGGGTTTGACCCTAACTTATTAATTCACATATCTGACGTATGGTGCTTCTCTTTATGAGTCATATTGGATAATAATTCTATTTTCTCTATGTTTGATTTGATTGTGGCATATTTCTTTGTATGTCACTTGGTTGTATATAATTGACTCAACTAGGTCCAATTTCTGAATTTTATCTTATGGCCTATTGAGAATGCAAATTGAATCTCTTTTATTTAACCATGTTCATAATTATTCAATTTTCAACCTTTTATTGCTTTATTTCATGTTATTGTTCCATTCATAATGGAGGCCCTAAGTTGATTACTCGGAGTGATCCTTATCTTGCCTCTCTTTTATATGCATGTTTGATTGTTGTGACTATTATTATCTATTATTGGTGGTACATTATGGGTTCTGACCTCATTGTATAACTTTTCAGATATATGGACTTTTTGGTGCTGTCACCTATGTCCCAGATAATCTCACATGATAATTATATACCATTAAATAATATTATGGGTGCTCTCACCTCCTTCATAGGCTTAATATGTAGAAGTGTCTCGGCCCTACTTTTAGTTGGCTGTAGTCTAATATGTAATAATGCATGCATAATTCTTATTATTTATTATTGTTATCTTAATTAAGATTTAAAGCAAGGATTTTATTGTTATACTTTTATTTATTCATATAATCTCTTTGTATTAATATATGAATAACTCTTTTGATATCCACTTGGATTCTTCTGCCTCCCTCTTCACTGGGAACCATGTTATGTTAGTTTTGATGTTCTTCTTCCATATACATTGTCCAATCTCTGTTATAGGTGAATACAAGCTTTTGCTGATAATCTTCTGATGCATCCCTATTTTAAGGCTTCATCTTGTGTCTTATTGTGCTTTAATTACATCTATACCTGTAATATTGCATGTTATTTCCCTCAATATGCATATTTCTAACAAATGCATTTATGGACGTTCATTGAATGTTTTTCAGGTACTTAGACCACGCTTGGATGGATGGGAGAGAAGGAGGGTGATCCTAGGGTTCTTCTACCATTGGAGGGGTCCAAGAAAGGTCCAAAAGCTTCTTCAACCTACCCCTAGTGTCTAAGAGTCAATTCAAGCAAAGAAATCCATGGATGAACAAAGTTCAAGCTCAAAGTGATGTTGAAGACTCCAACATGGTCGTGGTGCCAATGAATGACCATGCTGACCAAGCCAAAGTCATAGTAGAAGCTCAATTTCAAGAAGTGAAGACAAATATTAGCACGGTCATTGTGCTACCTCCTACCCACCACGATCGTGCTACCACTAAAACGCTACATTTTTCTACACTATTCTACCCATTTTGCCCCCCACTCAATCTAGTGCTTAGCCACCACCTATATATATTTGGGTGGCTGATGGGGCTCGAGGTTAGCTACCTCGTACCCACCCTTAGCTCCCCATTTTGTCCCTTAGCCATTCCACCTCATTTCCACTCCATTTCACCGTTCCCACCACCAAAACCCTAGTTTTCTAGTGTTTTGACCACTTCCCACTGTCATCGCCATTCCACCTTAGAGGAGGAAGGCGCATGACCTTGCAACTACTAGAGAGGAGGATTTCTTCATGTACACCGAGCTCCATGGCTACTTCTACCTCCTTCTCCAGTTTTGTATTTTCTTGTTTTACGAGTAGCTAGGCCCCTTAGGTGGGCTGTTTGGGGTCAAAAATGTTACTTTGATACCATGTTAGGGAAATTGATATGTAAACATTGTAATTTCAGTTGCTAATTATTATGTTCTATTTCTACCTCATTTCCCATAAATTTCTTTGTGGTTAGTGCTTGAGATCACCTGGATTCTAGGAGAATTGCTAATATGTGACTTTTTTTGGGAATTGCTCCTAGGTCCAGTTAGTGGATGCCTAGCTATCTATTCATCTTCCGATATGTTAATCAATTTTGCTACACCTAGGTGAGAGATCTAATTATCTAGTGTAGGAGCATTTAGTGTAATTATCTTGGAGCCTTCTCAAGACTAGAATTTAGGTGATGTGAGGTCTAAAACCTCACTTCCACTTTCATTACTACCCTTAGCCCCTAATTAACCTAAGTGTTCCTATCCTAGAAACCTAGGCTTGATTAAATCCTATTTGAATTGCACCTAAACCCTAATCCATGTGAGGCTCTCAAGGGTGGGTAGAAGGTGATAGGGACTAGTTCCCCTATACACACCTACCTATCCATGGCCAATTAGTAGTTTAGGGAAATTCATTATCATCTAACTTGTTGTTTGGTTTGGTAATCTAAATGAAAGAACAATCTTTACATGTTATCACCCCAACCCAATTGACAAGTGCATCCCCAAGCAGCCCACACTTCTCTTAATTGCATCAAAACCCTAATCACCTTCTTTCTTAGCTAGTATTTACTTGTTTAAATCTTTACTTGCTCAGTTATCTTCTTGTCTTGCTTTATCATTGTCTTTCTAGTTTAGGTATTTAATTGCTATCTAGTCTTAATTTCTAGCTTAGTGTAGTGTAGACTCTTCTTGCTTTCCTTAGTTCATTTTTCTCCTTTTCTTGCCTTTCATTGCTTAGGCTCCGATTGGTTTGTCGTAACTGGTATGGAAAATATATGAACTAGAGTCCCTTAAGCAATTTTTCATGATTGGTTTAAAGTAAGTGTTGGAACTTGAGTTCCATGACTTCCGGGGACTTATAGACTTACATACAAAACACAGTTCCTGAGTTCCCTCTTAAAAAGAGTGGAAAATGAGTTTCGGGACAACTAATAATATTTTTTATACAATTATATTCTTCATTCGTTATAAATGACACATGTAAAATATTTATGACTAGAAATATTAATGTTAAGGGTACAACTCGTTGCTAAAATCACAACATAATACAACAAAATATCATACACTATAATCATACTAAGTAAAATAATTAACACTATAACCACCATTATCAGCACAATCTACAAAATAAAAAAATACAAACATCATGAAAAAAATTCCGCACCATATGAAAATAATGTGATTTACGGAATATATTTTTATTCTTCATGTTTAAATAATATGATGTGAAAAATGATAATTGACTGTAACTATGCATGAATAATATAGTAAAAATTTCCTACAGAATTAATGTAAAAATTAATATTCTACATTGTGTTAAACAATGATGAACCAAAATTTATATTTACAAGCACATGAAATGTGGATATTATAACAATACTTTGTATACACAAAATGAAATAAAAATATTGTGATGTGATTTTAATCAAAATATTTTTATTAAGATTATATTTGTATTATAATAAAATATTTTTAAAGGAGCAACATCTACACCATAACCACTTGTTGTGGTTATTATGATTTAAGAATATTATGATTTTTACGTATATGATTCCTTTTTTATGCCTTTGCCCTCCTTACTATTTGTATTATACAATAAAAATTAACAATATTTTAATGATTTTCATATTTACACTTACAACAAACGAATCACATGGAAGTGAATGGAAATTAAGTTCAAAAAACTGAACTAGAGTTCCCAGAAAATGAGTTCCATGGAACTCATGACTTACACCAAACCAATAGGACCCTTAGCTTGTCATTTATTTCTCATTAGACTTAATTGTCTAGGGTAATTTGGGTTTTGATCCTTGCTTCCTTTGATTGCTTTCTTTCTCAACCTTACTTAATTATAAAAACCAACCTTCAAGCTCTTCAACCCTAGACTCTATAGTAGGAACCTAGCAAAAACTACCTAGCTCTAGTGCCCCCTTTCTCTCCTGGGTTCAACCCTTAACTTGATACCTTCCTATACTATAACATGACCCCATGTACTTGTGGGTAGTGACATTTTTTGCATGTTTTTCAGGTACTTGGACCACACTTGGATGGACGAGAGAGATGGAGGGGCCCAAAGAAGGCCCCAGAGCTCCCCCAACCTACCCCTAGTGGCCAAGAGTCAAGATTAAGAAAAGAAGTCCATAGATAATGAATTTTGAAGATCAAAGTGCAAGCAAAGCCCCCAGCACGGCCGTGATAACACATAACGGTCGTGCTACAAATGAAAAAATCACAGGAAAAATCTCAATTTTGAAGCAGCTGCAGAGCATACTCTACCACGTCCGTGCTGCGACCACCCACCACGGACGTGCCATGCAGCACGGCTGTGCTACCATCTCCCACCACGGCCGTGCCACGCAACACGGTCGTGCTATCAGATCCCACCAAGGCCGTGCTACGCAGCACGGCTGTGCTACCCTCAACCCACCACGGCCATGGAGACCACCACGGCCGTGGCCTTTTCAGCCCAAATTTGACCACCAACCTGACATTTAGCCATTTTAATTCCCACGACTGTGCCCATACACCGCGGTCGTGGCCTACCCTTCCCACCACGATCGTGGTGACCCACCACAGCCGTGCTACTCACAAAACTCACCTAGTTTTCACTATTTTGCCCATTTTACACCTACTTGACCTAGTGCTTCCTCTCCACACCTATATATACCTAGGTGGCGGCTGGGGCACGAGGTTAGCTACCTTCCACCACCTCCTAGCTCCCCAAATCACCATCCACTCCATTTCCACCTCCATTCCACTCCATTTTACCATTTCCACCACCAAAACACTAGTTTATACTAGTTCCTACCCATAATCCCCTTCATTTCACACCCTTGCACCTTGGAGGAGGGAGGAGGACGCCCTACAGCTGCTGGAGAGGAGGACTTCTTCATCTACACCGAGCTCCATGGCTTCTTCTACCTCTTTCTCCTCTCTTTTTATATTTTCCATTTCTATGAGTAGCTAGGCCCCTGTGGGTGGGTTGTTTGGGGGAAATTATGTTACTTTGATACCATGTTGGGGGAAAATGACATGTAAACATTGTAAATCCATTTGTTAATGATTATATTCTATTTACATCTCATTCTTCATGGATTGCTTGTTGGTTTGTGTGTGAAATCACCTAGGAATTTAGGCAAATTGCTTGTATGTGTGAATTTTGGGATTTGCCCCTAGGTCCAATTCTTGGATCCCTAGGTTGCCTCCCATCTTCCTACATCCTAATAAATCTCCCTAAACCTAAGTGAGAGATCTAAGTAGCTAGATTGGATAATTCTAGTGCAATTAGCATGGAGCCTTCTCAAGGCTATAATGTGGGGGGAATTTAGGTCCAAAGCCCTAATTTCACCTCCCCATTACTACCCTCAGCCCCTAATTGCCCTAGGAATGCCTAATCTAGAAACCTAGACTTGATTAGACTCTAATTGAATTGAACCTAATCCCTAACCCAATATAGCCTCGTAAGGGTAGTAGGGGGTGTTAGGGACTAGTTCCCCTATGCACAACCTAGCATATCCATGGCCAGTTAGTAGCTTAGGTTAATTCATTAGACTCTAACTTGTTGTTTGGTTTGGATAATCTAAATGGAATCATAATGTTCATATGTCACCCCCAACTTAAGTGATAAATTCATACCCCTAAACAGCCCACACCTCTCTTTACTGCTTAAAACCCTAGTTTTGTGCTTGCTTAGCTTAATTAGTTCTTTTCTTGCTTAGTTAGCTTCTTTCCTTGCTCTTGCCTTGTTTATGCTAGCTTAGCTCTTTAATGGCTCTTTTTTGCTTCTCTCTTGCTTGCCTTAGTGTAATTTGTCTTTTCATACCTAGTTTAGTCCTTTCTTTCCTGCTTAGTCTTAATCTAGTCTAGGGTTAATGTAGATTTCATTCCTACCTTTAACTACTTTCTTATTCATCCTTAGTTAACAATCAAATCAACCTTTAAACCCTTAACCCTAGTCTCCGTAGTAGGAACCTAGCAAAACTAACATAGCTCTAGCACCCCCTCTTTTCCCTGTGGATCAACCCTATACTTGCCACCTTCCTATACTACGACACGACCCCATGCGCTTGTGTGTGTAGTTGTTTTAGTAGACGTAGGTGTGTTAGTTTAGGTTCATAAATATCGAAAGCAAATTCCCACCATGTGTGTTCCGACCGCGTGGGGCGCATCTAGTCGGGTCAAATCAGCTAGTGTGTTGCACCTCTAGCGGAATCACACCAAGCTTTCTGGCACCGTTGCCGGGGATTAGCGGCGTTCGGCCTAGCTAGTTAGTTTTGCTTTGACTTTTCCTACTGCCATCATCATTGCTATTCTTTATTCATTTTTCTTTGCATTCTTTTTGTATATTGGTTTGCTAACTTGCTTTCTTTTGTTTGGTTGTGCCTTGTGCATGTGACAAGCCCTCAGAGAAGACAAGATGGAAGGCCAAAATGCACAAACCCATCCATTTCATCCACCACCCTACCTCCAAGGCTATCCTAAGCCTTACACACCTCCACCACCTCCATTGCCGCAACCTTCCCACCACTTCACTTTCCAACCTCAATTCCCTCCTCCACTACCCTACCTCCAAGGCTATCCTAAGCCTTACACACTACCACCACCTCCATTGCCACAACCCTCCTACCAGTTCACCTTCCAACCTCAATTCATTCTACCACCTCCATTACCACAACCCTCCCACCAATTCAACTTCCAACCTCAATGCCCTCCTCCACCTAAAGTCCAACAACCATCAACACCGATGCCACCACCACAACTATCACATGCTCCCCATACTTCCCATATGCAAATGGATATGATTGAGACCCCTCTCTTTGGTGCCTATGAAGACCCATTCCTCAAGAGAGAGAAAACCTATGGAATGAGATTTTTGAGGGTCTTAAGGCTAATTAAGATATATGATGATGATCCCCAAGGAGAGAGAATTGCTGAAAAAGACTTACGAAGCTCGCATGACCCTTGGGAGGAAGATCAATCAAGGAAAGCATTTGAGAGGATTGCTTATGATGGGGGTGAAAACATTTTGTTTTGGACCATGGTTGATGGTGAAAGAACAACAAGGCCAGCTGAAGGCATGCAACTTAGCGCTTGTGGGAGGCAACCCACCTAGGTTTGGGATTTTTTCACCCAAACTTCAATTTTTGATACTTTTGCTTTGCTTTTACACTTTCCAAGAAAACACACACACACACTTTATGCTTGATGGTTTTTGTTGTTTATGTCATTTTAGGACAGGTACATTGGAAGGAGAGTGATGCATGAATGATATTGACAAGGAGGAGAACAAAAATGAAGAGAAAATTGCAAATTAGTAGAGAAGCTACGGAAAGGATATCAGCACGGCCGTGCCACACAACACGGCCGTGTTGCATGCATTCCAAAACGGGCGCGGTGCACACCATGGCCGTGGAGGCTATCCCCTACTCAATGGACACATTGGGATTTCTCTCCCCTCTTGGCATATATCTACCACGACTCTATGCCCTCTACCCTACCATTCTGAGCTTATATTTCATGTTGAGGACAACATGGTTTAAAGGTTTGGGGTGGTAGGGCGGTAAGCCCCTGTTTACCCCACTTTATTCTATGTTCCTTGTTCTAAGTTTTTGCTCAAGATGACTGAACAATATAACCATCTCTCATATTTGTGTATCCATACTTTGTGTGCTTGTTTTGCATACTTGCATGCCATGTAGTTTGCTTCCTTGCTATTTTTGTGTAATTTTCAAAAAAATTGCTCTTTTTGCCATGCATTGCATATCATTTAGATTTTTGGTAATTTTTGCATGTTTTAGCTAGGATTTACTTGTTTGTTGTTTTAAGTTCAATAATATAGGTTTAGATGTGATTGGACGCAACTTGGCACCATTTTGGCCAATTTTGCCCAAATTTGAGATTTCTTGTCTAAAAAGTGTGTTTTGACTCAATCTCTACTGTTTTGAGTAAAAATGACGACCTTTGAAAAATGCAAGTGAAATGTCATGAATTATTACTAAGTGGTATCAATGTTTGACTTTTTACATGTGCATCACCTCTCTCATGATTGTGATTGATTTGGCTGAATTGTGAACTTGAGCAAGCTTTGAACGCTTAGTGTTTGTGGAATCACTTGTTTGATATATCAATTTCATCTTGTTCATTCATGTGGTGTGATATCTAGGATGAAGTATTGGATTAACTTTCATGCATGATGTCTTATGTGGAAAATCATACCAATGACCCCTCTTTGACCTGACTCTTCTTCCACCATCTTCATACCCCTCCGCCTCATAAAAAGATGCCCTAGTGCACCTAATCAGCCTTGGCCACCTCCAAATGTTTGGGGTGGCAACATCTCTACCTCCTTGCTTCACTCTATCCACCATATGCCCTATCTACACCAAGGGCAAGAAAGAAAAGAAAAGAAAAATAAATGCAAAAATAAAATAAAAGGATGCTCCTGTTTAAGAGCATTCAAATAAAGAAAAGATGAGTGTGTAAAAACACTCCAAAAATCTTACCACAACCCTTTCTTCCACTTTCATACGCATTGAGCTAAGAAGCATCAAACTTAGCTCACTTTGCCTTTTTCCGCAACCATGTGGGTCATTTGGTATGATTTGAAATATAAGACTAAATGCATGAATGTGAAACAACACTCCTAGTCATCCTTGATGAACACCATCATGAAACGGTTTACCCAGAACTTTATGGAAGAAGTATGGATAACTAGTGTATTCTATGCGCTATATTTGAAGTTCATATCCTTTGTGCTCTTTTCATGGTTGGATTGTGAAAGTAGGAGAGGAGAGAGGTGGAATGCATGTACTTATCCATCTTTGATACCATTCAACAATAATCATATTTTACATTGCATATGTCATTTGTTATTTGTGGAAGATTTGTAAAGAGATTGAGTTGGAGCATACTTGAGGACAAGTATGTTTCAAGTTTGGGGTGGTGATTCAGCCCTATTTTAGGGCTTCATCTTGTGGCATTTTGCATTTCAATCACATCTATACCTATTAGATTACATGTTATTTCCCTTAATATGCATATTTGTGTAAAATTCACTTATGGACATTTTTTGCATGTTTTTCAGGTACTTGGACCACACTTGGATGGACGAGAGAGATGGAGGGGCCCAAAGAAGGCCCCAAAGCTCCCCCAACCTACCCGTAGTGGCCAAGAGTCAAGATTAAGCAAAGAAGTACATAGATAATAAAGTTTGAAGCTCAAAGTGCAAGCAAAGCCCCCAACACGGCCGTGGTAACACAGAATGGTCGTGCTACAAATGAAAAAATCACAGGAAAAATCTCAATTTTGAAACAGCTGCAGAGCATACTCTACCACGGCCGTGCCACACAGCACGGTCGTGCTACGACCACCCACCACGGCCGTCCCACGCAGCACGACCATGCTACCATCACCCACCACGGTCGTGCCATGTAGCACGGCCGTGCTACCATCTCCCACCTCGACCGTTCCACACAACACGGCTGTGCTACCAGATCCCACCACGGCCGTGCTACGCAACACGGCCGTGCTACCCTCAACCCACCACGGTCGTGGCCTTTTCAGCCCAAATTTGACCACCAACCTGACATTTAGCCATTTTAATTGCCACGACCATGCCCATACACCATGACCGTGGCCTACCCTACCCACCACGACTGTGGTGACCCACCAAGGCCGTGCTACTCACAAAACTCACCTAGTTTTCACTGTTTTGCCCATTTTACCCCTACTTGACCTAGTGCTTCCTCCCCACACCTATATATACCTAGGTGGCGGATGGGGCACGAGGTTAGCTACCTTCCACCACCTCCTAGCTCCCCAAATTGCCATCCACTCCATTCCACTCCATTTCCACCTCCATTCCACTCCATTTCACCATTTCCACCACCAAAACACTATTTTATACTAGTTCCTACCCATAATCCCCTTCATTTCACACCCTTGCACCTTGGAGGAGGGAGGAGGATGCCTTGCAGCTGCTGGAGAGGAGGACTTCTTTATATACATAGAGCTCCATGGCTTCTTCTACCTCTTTCTCCTCTCTTTTTATATTTTCCATTTCTATGAGTAGCTAGGCCCCTGTGGGTGGGCTGTTTGGGGGAAATTATGTTACTTTGATACCATGTTGGGGGAAAATGACATGTAAACATTATAATTCAATTTGTTAATGATTATATTCTATTTGCATCTCATTATCCATGGATTGCTTGTTGGTTTGTGTGTGAAATCACCAAGGAATTTAGGCAAATTGCTTGTATGTGTGAATTTTGGGATTTGCCCCTAGGTCCAATTCTTGGATCCCTAGGTTGCCTCCCATCTTCCTACATCCTAATAAATCTCCCTAAACCTAAGTGAGAGATCTAAGTAGCTAGATTGGATAATTCTAGTGCAATTAGCATGGAGCCTTCTCAAGGCTATAATGTGGGGGAATTCGGGTCCAAAGCCCTAATTTCACCTCCCCATTACTACCCTCGACCCCTAATTGCCCTAGGAATGCCTAATCTAGAAACCTATACTTGATTAGACTCTAATTGAATTGAACCTAATCCCTAACCCAATTGAGCCTCATAAGGGTAGTAGGGGGTGTTAGAGACTAGTTCCCCAATGCACAACCTAGCATATCCATGGCCAGTTAGTAACTTAGGTTAATTCATTAGACTCTAACTTGTTGTTTGGTTTGGATAATCTAAATGGAATCATAATGTTCATATTTCACCCCCAACTTAAGTGATAAGTTCATACCCCTAAACAACCCACACCTCTCTTTATTGCTTAAAACCCTAGTTTTGTGCTTGCTTAGCTTAATTAGTTCTTTTCTTGCTTAGTTAGCTTCTTTCCTTGCTCTTGCCTTATTTATGCTAACTTAGCTCTTTAATGGCTCTTTTTGCTTCTCTCTTGCTTGCCTTAGTGTAATTTGTCTTTTCATACCTAGTTTAGTCCTTTCTTTCCTGCTTAGTCTTAATCTAGTCTAGGGTTAACGTAGATTTCATTCCTGCCTTTAACTGCTTTCTTGTTCATCCTTAGTTAACAATCAAATCAACCTTTAAACCCTTAACCCTAGTCTACGCAGTAGGAACCTAGCAAAACTAACCTAGCTCTAGCGCCCCCTCTTTTCCCTCTGGATCGAACCTATACTTGCCACCTTCCTATACTACGACACGACCCCGTGCGCTAGCGAGTGTAGTTGTTTTAGTAGACGTAGGTGTGTTAGTTTAGGTTTATAAATATCGAAAGCAAATTCCCATCATGTATGTTCCGACCTCGTGGGGCACATCTAGTCGGGTCAAATCGGCTAGTGTGTTGCACCTCTAGTGGAATCGCACCAATGAGTCAACTATCTAGGTGAATATGAGGAACCAAAAATTTGAGTTATGGTTTATGACCATTACATCCTAAATGACATCCATGTGAACCATAAGGTATGACCTTGATGGTAGTACCCATTGGATGAAATCCATAAGTGCAAATGAATCTTAAGTGTTAAGACACATGGATAACATTTTGAGAAGGATGATGCTTGTTGATTGCAACTTAATGACTAAGACATTTGGCATATGGATACTAAAACTAAATTCCTATGAGGAATAAAACAAGGATGTGTACGTGACACAACCTATAAGGTTTATGAATCCACTAATGCAAATGAAGTCTATAAGTTACAATGGACTAATCAATGTGATTGGTTGAGTACAAGCAACTCAGAATTGGATCTTTACTTTAATGATATAGTCAAAGGGTTTGATTGATATGTCAAAGATAAAGAAGGGATCTGTGATTTAGTGGGAGCGTATTCACATTCCACATGTTGATGTGAAATGGAAATGTTCTAGAATGGAAATTCAAAAGTGGAAATTATCTTTAACGAAGATAGAGATGTTTCCTATGTGATAGGAATAGAGATCTATAGAGATAGTTTTCGAAAACCTCTTGACCTGAAAAGAGATAGCATACATTGGCAATCTGTACTGAAGGGTTCAGTATGCACAGATTCAGTGGGAGAAAACTTGTCCATGTTACATGGAGTTAGTATCCCAAGGCCAAGTGTCCAATTCTTATGAAGAATGGGAACACTAAGAATAGATATGGATCTATCATGTATGTAATCATCCCATTATCTTGCATGTATCGACATGGCAAGAACAAAATGCATTCATCATCTTGTATGTAGGACATGGAAATATGATGTGCTCATCCTGATAACTCGTATGAGGGACATGATGAGTGGATGTCTGTCTACTTCCAGTAAGGGTTATTAGAATACCATGAGAACTTGATAAATACTTGAGAAGTACTAGTTATATGGAGATAAGGAAGAGTTCAATGTAAAGAGTTACACTGATGCGAACTTCCAAAAAGGACAAAAAATTAATCACAAAATATATATAGGATATATATAAAAGTGAAAGTTTGCTGATAATTGGAAGTGTTCCAATAAAACCATTTAAAAAGGAAAATGCCGAGTATCCGTGTGTTAGAGAACAACAGTGGATACTATATGGATCTGGAAGTTCATGAGATGAACTTACATATATTCCGCTCATTGATGACAAATATGGAACCCTTGATCATGCAATATGGCTAAAGGTTAGCAAAGGAATACTAGATCGCATATTATGACAACTCCATCTCATACGTGTGACGTACAGTGAAGAGATGTGAGACATGCAATTGATACTGACTTTGGCAAGGTGTTGCCATAACTCACTATGTTCGCACTAGAGCACAGTAACATGTGGGACATGTTTGAAGATCACTATGAATATGATTCAAGAGTGATTGGCTCGCAGTGCAAGTGGGAGTCTGTTGGTATGTATGCCCTGAGAGCCAATCATGGGATGATTGGTGGGATACATTAAGATTGATTTGATAAACATCAAAGGCAAGCTTCCAATTCTTTCTGGTTCAGTCATTTGAGATAGTGATAGAACAGATTTAATGTTTAGAGAATGACAATACTCAATGACGTATGCTTTCAGGTTGAGGACCTGAACGATGAGATCATACGGATGCCAAGAGTTTGTACATTCTTGTTATGTCCCTAGTCGAATGTCATTGTGGAAGGTAGATAGACAACAATGACACACAAGACTAGATTGTGGTGTTGGTTGATGACAAAATCTCATTAGTCATGATATAGAGATATCAAACCAAACACATAGGTACTTGTTAGAGAACAAGTGTACCGGACAGACACACCATGAGTTTGACACATGGAACCATGACATGGTAGTCACAGTCAGTACTCACAGTGATGGTGGTGAGTGTGATTCTTTGACCTGAAATCACTACACTCAACACATGTCGTTGGGCACACTTTGACATCATCAAACGCAGTCCTAAAACATGGGTTGTTATAAAGGTGATGATTGGGTGGCTTTGACACATGGGGCTTTTGAGGGGTGAGTGATAGATATGGGATTTGTCCCTCCTGAGGGAGTTTGATATCCATGGCCACTTGATGAGTAGGATTGAGAAATGCGTGCACGCATGTGTGAATCAGTATGTGATATTGATGTCATACATATCTCTTCCAATCTACTCTGAGATCAAGAAAGTGAATGAACATTGACAGGATGACTGTTCCATGCCTCGAGTTCATTCGGGATATCAGTGACAAAGGAATTATACATTCACTGTAACACCATTCACGGATTGTAGGATTGAAAGTTGTTCTCCAACTTTCTATTTCACTTGGGTAGCACTGATGTGTGACTAGGCAATGCTCTTTGCTTGTGAAGTCATAACTGTTATGGACTTTCACAGCCAACGTGAAATGGACCTGCAGGGTCACACACATAGGATTTAACCTGGAAGAGGAGTTTTGTCCACAAACAATATTTAGATTGATTACTAAAGGTGTTTAGTAGTTCAATTAAACACTCAATTAATTGATAGCTCAATGTCATAATGTTCAAGGTGTTGGACACATTGATTGGAGTATCAGATTGATTGAAACTGCAATTGACTGATTCTGCACAATCTGCACTCCCAACCGATCAGCTCATGTGATGAACCGATCGGCTCAGGTGGTGATTCGATCGGCTCATGGACAGGGTGAAATGATTGGTTCAAGTGTTGAAACGATCGGTTCAACTGGTCCAACCGAGCAAGTTGGGAAAGTAGGATTGGTGAGAAATTTCTTTTTGTTTCACTTGCCCAATTTGATTGGAACAAGGATTGGTATTTGGTACCAATTAGAAACAAAAGAAGAAAAGTCAATCGGGAACTGACCAGGACCTGGAACCGACCGGTTCATAAGTGAACCGACCATTTCATGGGTCCCAACCGATCGATTGAGGTGTCAACCGACTGGATCAGGTCCGCAGCCGACCGTTTCAAAAATGAAACGACTAGTTCAGGTCACGCAGTTGGTTGTTTTTGTGGAAAATCTCGATTCCTTCTACTCCTGCTTTAGTCCCACATTGCCCGGGATAGAGAACCCTATCCCATGACCCTCCTATATATATAGGGGTATTGGGGGCTTCTCAAAGTACAACTCAGTGCAACCAATTGCTCTGTAAAGTTGTCGTTCTCTCTGGTTTTGGTAACCGAGAGAGCCTGAGCAAGTTCTACGTGATAAGGGAGGCACAACAAGGGAAAGACAACTGCAGAAAGTGAATGGTGGCAGGAGAGTGTGTTAGTGACTAGTACGCTGACAGGAGGGTGCGGATCCTTCCAATTCCTTGTGAGACAAGGAGATTGGAGTTCTAGGTGGTCCGTGTGGACTACTTCAGAGGCGAGAGATTTTTGCCGCTCAGAGGACAACTGTCAATCCCGACAGTCCTGGTGATACCAAGAGTCGTCAGTCCCAGTGCGACCAGGAGCTGCACAGACACTGTCTAAGACCGGAGGTGAAGACCGTGCAAGGCGCGAGGTATTGTCGCCGAGCAAGCCTCGGGACAAGGTATGATTCCACAAACCATCCCTTCCTATTGTATAGATGTTGACTCGTTTCCTTATTGTGGGTTTGGGGAGGAGAAATTTTTTGTTTCCACTGCCTTCTCTGCCTCCCCTAAAACCCAACATTGAACCCAACCCTAAATTTATGCACTAATAAAGTGTTTGTGATGTATGGTGATCATGTTAACCTAACCCTAAGTTGAATTTGACTAACCCTAATATATACATCCTTGGTAATGATTATAATACATTAGTGACATTAGGTTCCATAATTATATATCATATGTTAATACACCTAATCACCTTGACACGACTTGGTATGTAAATCAGTTTTTTTGGATCGTAGGATGGGTGACTGGATGCTCTAGAGGGGGGGGGTGAATAGAGCTGAATGCACTTAAAAAAAATTCATTAGACCTTCAAGATATTTCATAAGACAAGGTTCCTGATATGGGAAAATTGATGTGCAACTAAACATACATAGCAAGGATGAGAGAGATTGAACATGCACCATTTAACAAGATATGTAGAGTGGTTCCATACTCCAAACTAGGAGTAAGTCAGTCCACTACCTAGAGAGGTCAACCTCTCAGATTTCTTAACTGTTGCACTCTTATATTACATCATAATATTTACAATACATGACCTTCCAAAGGACTTACCTATCCAAGCCAATAGTCTTCAACCTACTCAAAGACTTACCCACTTTGCAAGGAGTCTTCTACCTTCACAAGGACTTACCCAATCTTGCACAAGTCTTTGGCCTTGAAGGAATTACCCACTCTTCTTGGATCTTCAACCTTTGACTTCAACTTCGCTAAGGAGAAGCTTTCACCAAGGACTTACCTACTTGACAAGGAGTATTATGACTTCACCAAGGTCTTACCCATTCTTGCTCTAAGTCTTCGGCCTTGAACCTCTTTACCAAGGCACTCCTTCCCTTATTCTTATTCACCTCTCTTAGCTAAGAGAGAGAACCTTCATCTTCAAGGTTGAATGTGAGATTGGGAGGTGGTGGAAATGAGAGCCTCAAAAGATATACATGTAGGACTAGCTCTCTCACAAATCTCCTACTCACTCTAATGGATGTAGCAAGTGATTTATCTTAGAGAGAGAGGAGGTTGTAGGATGCACTCAACATAGAATAGGGACCTTCATAATACTTGGCTAACCATGGGATGAATCCCAAGGGGTCCTATTTATAGTTGAGGATGCCTAGAAGCCTTTGGGAACACTTAAGGATGAATACTAGCCATTTAGGGTGTTGTAACATATATTTTTTTTTGAGTTGTTCACCAATCCAACTGTTAAAACACTTTTATGCACTTTTCCATACAATGCGATTGGTCGATTTTCAATCAAGGTAACTCGACCGATTGCACTATATGAAAAAGTAGATTTGAACATTCTGTCGAGTTTATACTGGATGAAACTCGACAAATCACTTAAATCAATTTTGCCTAGTACAGAGATCGGTCGAGTTTTGTGAGTGTGCAACTCGACTGAACCATGATATTTTCAAGATCCATTAAGGGATCGGTCGAGTTTATAACTCGACTGACAAACAACATGTAATGAATTTTAGAAAATGTCATTAAAGTACTTAAATATTTTATTTAAGTGCTCATGATTTTTTCTAATATTAATTACAAGTCCTACAATCATTACAAGTGATTTACAACATGATTCTAATGGATTTACATACTATTCCACGAAAGTGCACTTGCATTGATTTTGACTTGTCTTTTTTTTCCAAGTTGAGATGAGCAAGTTAGGGCATTTGAAGTGTGTCTATACCTAATCTGAAATCACTCAAGTAGAAGCCGTAGACACAATTAAGTGAAAGGCTTTAGTCATCATGAAAATAAGGGTTTGTTCAATTTAGACCTAGAGTCAACATTGACCTAGAGTCAACGTTCTCCCCCTTTTTGAAGATGACAAACCATTCCATAAATGTATTGAAAGCATTTAAGTAAAGTCATACATTTGGAGAAACCTAGGGGTTTCAAAAGAATTGAGTTCATATGATCCCCCTCAATTGATGCTAGTGGAGTTCTCATACTCCCCCTCAATTGATGCTATTTCTCCTGCATGGTTAGCTTTCATAACATTTATAGAATACTATGTCTTCTACTCATATATGTTATACACATATGGCTTCTCTCTTTTATCTTCTCCCCTTTACATAGACATGGTTCTCCCTCTACATGTAAGACATGCTTTCTCCCCTTACTTTACATAAGAAGACATGTTTTCTCCTCCTTTTTCATTTTAAAAATGTGGGGGTATGAAGAGGTAAGAAACACAACTTGTTAAAAGAAAGGAGATAACAAAAGTTATAACGGAGAGTAGAAGAGCAAGATTAGGGGCTTGTCCAAGAATAATAAGAAAAGTAAGTTAAAGAATGCACTTGAACACCCCATAATGTAATTATAAAAAAGATCAAGGCAAGATAAAGTATTGTAGAAAAACAATGAATAAAAATTTTGAACCTCAAGATGACGGGATTCTCCCAAAAAGTTTTAGGCCTCATGGCAAAGCAATGAGTCTTTCTCAGAAGGCCATTGCTGCACAAAAAAACACTACTCTTGTGTCAAAATCTGACACTGGAGCAAAATCTACATAAATTCCAAGAATGCTCCAATTTCTACATACAATGTAGCTCTATATATCCTACATCACAATGATATAAAAGAAACTCAAGATACTAGATATGCAAGTCAAGGAACAAGCTAGAGCAAGAAGCAAGATACAAGCATAGCATATAATGAATACCACTTGATGAAAAGATAAACAAGGCTAGAACTACATGTATACATACTACTAATAGATGATATCACAAGTTAGGACTACTAGTAGGATATAGATCATAGCAAGATACACAAGATACATAAGATAAAACAAGCTATGAGTAGATGTAGAGAATCATCCACACAAAGGAATGAGCAAGTCAATAAGCATGAATGGATATTACTCACTAGCATATATGCATCATTATCAAAAGACAAATATCACTAAGAACCTCAAGGTTGTATCCAAACAAGATATACATCTATATAGATGTAGCAAGTTTGAGCACAACATAAACAATTTAAGATACAACCAAGAGATCCAAAGAGATCATCATCAAAACATGCAAAACAACTCAACACAAGTAATTGAAAGATATAGGAATACCACTAGTGGCATATCAAACACAATCAGAGAGATATAGTTGTAGGAAAGATAGTAAAATTAAAACATGGCAATATGCATATATGAAGGTACCAAATGGGAGTGCCAAAGAACAAGGCTATTGGTTGAGAAAATCTAGTTGAGAGGGAAATTCTCATTCAACAAGCCAACTGTGTGTTCAGTGCATAGTGCCATCGATCGAGTTACTGATAGGACAAACTCAATCGACAATAGTTGTTGGCAACACCCATTGGTGCCTATTGGTCGAGTTTCTATCAGGACAAACTCGACCAACAAAGCCGCTGTCAAAAAGCACATATATTTTGGAAAAACATATCTAGAGGCATGATAAAAATGTAAATCATATCCAACTATGTATAGGCAAGTTAGTAACACACTATGAAAGCATTAGAAGTAGTTTTTGAACAAGAAAAGATGAAAACCACAATATACCACTTTTGACTCAAAAACTACATGTATAGTGCACACTAACTTGGCAAAAACACACCATGATCGGATATGAGCAAGAATAACATTACCTCTATGCTTACCATTTCTTGTTCACTTATTTCCATCCCTTACTCATCTCACCTTTCTTCTTTCATGTGGATTGAGAAGTCAATTATCCAATCCATAGCTCATGTCAATCCATTAGCAAGATACCTATAAGAAGAAAGATGAAATGGTCCCCATTCATGTTTTTGGGTCTAGAGGGGTTATCTTAGCAACCAAAATCCTATTGCTCTTGGGTGCTTTTCTAAAAGGATTACAATTAGAATAATGACCAAAATAATTTCAATAGTTGCATGTGCCCATAGCCTTGGAACTAGAGGATTCTCCATGGAATATTAGAGGTCCTTTACTTTTGTTGTTCCTTTGGATACCATCATACCCTAAACCATGTATACCAATTTGTTTAGTAGTATGGTGTAGGATATCATTAAGATTCTTTTTACCAACTAAGAATCTTTGCAAAGAAGATCTCAAACTATGATTACCATGCATAAGAGAAGTAATAGTAGAAGAAAAATGATTGTTATTATCTCTAGCATGCAGAAGATCATTTTCTAGGCAAAGAGATTTGGTCAAATAGGAATCTCTATCAAGATGAAGAGCAGCAACATTATTCTCTCTACTGGTAGAACTAGAAAAGTTTCAAGGGCATTGATTTCGGAAAGCAAGGAAACATTTTCATTTTCAAACAAATTAATCTTAGAATGATAGATTCTATTTTCATATTCTAAACCTTACAAAGACAAATCTTTATTCTTTTTTTTTTCCAGATTTAAGAACATCAATATCATGCATGAAAGAATCCATAATGTTACTATGCTCTCCATTAGCACTATGCATAAGAGGTTGAGCTTCTAGAAATCTAATCTTATCAAGCAAGCTAGCATTTTCAAGTTTAAGAGCATTTATTTGACTAAGACAAACATTTTTATCATCAAGCAAGCAAGTATTAGCATGTTCAAGATCATATATTTCTACATGCAAATGATCAACAATTCTAGCAAGCTTTTTCTTTTTCTTTTTAAAAGACTTAAGAGAGGCACAAGTGGCATTAGTGATAGCAATTAAAGGTTCTTTATGTAAAGAGTTTAAATTTGCCTCATTTGGGTCTTCATTTGTTGAAGCCATAAGAGCAAAATGGCATTCTCCTTCATCACTAAAGCTTGAGCTAGATCCTTCATTTGATTCTTCACTTGAGATTGAGTCGGAGGAGTCACTTGAGCTTGATTTGGAGGACTCACTTGATCTTTTGTGCCGTTTCTCCCTTTTGTTGTACATCTCTTCTCTTCTCTTGTGATGATGGGTCTTTTTGCCTTGTAGACAATCTATCTTAAAGTGACCTTTCTTTCCACACTTGAGGCACTAGATGGAGGAGGAAGTCTTGCCTTTGTAGAGTCTACGCTTGGAGTACATGACATCTTTTTCAATTTTAGAGGATGGAGAATCTTGACCAACAATAGCCTCAATTTGAGTTTTGATTTCAGTCTTCTTCATTCTCTTAAGCTCTTTCTCCTCTTGTCTTTCTTCTTCATCTTGCTTGTCAAACTTGACTTCATGGGATTGTAGATTTCTGATGAGCTCTTTAATAGGAATATCACCAAGAGACTTTACATCTTCAATGGAAGTCACCTTGGGTTCGCATCTCTTGGGGAGAGTTATAAGGATCTTAGAGTTGATCTCTTTTCTAGCCATACGATGACCTAGAACCACAAGACCATTCACAATGGTGTTGAGCCTTGAGTACGTAGTAGCTATTTTTTCCTACTTTCCCATCTTGATGTTCTCAAGAAGACCCTTGATCATGTAGACTTTGATTTCCTTCACTTGTTGAGTCCCCTCATAAGTGATGTATACCTTTATCCATACCTCATAGGCCGTCTCACAAGAAGAAATATGGTTGAACTCGGTGGGGGTCATGGTGACATAGAGGATGTTGATTACACTTGCATTCAAGGTGGCTTTCTTCATGGTAGCTTCATCCCATTCTTCAGTCCTTTTATTCGGTAGCTTGTATGGATGGACCACCATTTTCCATAGCTCAAGACTTTTTCCTTGGATGTGGAATTGAAGCCTTCTCTTCCAATAGAGGAAGTTACTCCCATCAAATATTGGAAGGTTGATGAAGTATCTCCCATCTTACTAATCACCCATCTTCTCCTACTTCTGAAAGTATGCTTGGAGAAGACCCACTCTGATACTACTTGTTGGATCGTAGGATGGGTGATTGGATACTCTATAGGAGGGGGGGAATAGAGTTGAATGCCCTTAAACAAAATTCATTAGGCCTTTAAGATATTTCATAAGATAAGGTTGCTAATATGGGAAATTTGATGTGCATATAAACATACATAGCAAGGATGAGAGAGATTGAACATGCACCAATTAACAAGCTATGTAGAGTGGTTCCATACTTCAAACTAGGAGTAAGTCAGTCCACTACGTAGAGAGGTCAACCTCTAGGATTTCTTAACCATTGCACTCTTATATTCCATCATCAGACTTATAGTACATGAACTTCCAAAGGACTTACCTATCCAATCCAAGAGTCTTAAACCTACCCAAGGACTTCCCCACTTTGCAAGGAGTATTCTTCCTTCACCAAGGACTTACCCACTCTTGCACAAGTCTTTGACCTTGAAGTAATTACACACTCTTCTTGGATCTTCAACTTTTGACTTCACTTTCACCAAGGACTTACCTACTTGATCAAGGAGTATTCTGCCTTCACTAAGGGCTTACCCACTCTTGCTCCAAGTCTTCAGTCTTAAACCTCTTTACCAAGGGACTCCTTCCCTTGTTCTTCTTCACCTCTATTAGCTAAGAGAGAGAACCTTCATCTTAAAGGTTGAATAAGATATTGGGAGGTGGTGGAAGTGAGAGACTCACAAGATATACATGTAGGACTAGCTCTCTTACAAATCTCCTACTCACTCTAATGGATGTAGCAAGTGATTAAGCTTATATAGATAGGAGGTTGTAGGATGCACTCAACTATAGAATAGGGACCTTCACAATGCTTGGAAATCCATGGGATGAAGCCCAAAGGGTCCTATTTATAGTTGAGGATGCCTAGAAGCCTTTGGGAACACTTAAGGATGAAGACTAGCCGTTTGGGGTGTTGTAATAGATATTGTTTTTGAGTTTTGCAACACTCCAACCATTATAAACACTTTTTTACACTTTTAAATACAGTGCGATCGGTCGAGTTTCAATAATGGTAACTTGATCGATTGCACTATATGACAAAGTAGATTTGAACAATCAGTTGAGTTTATCCTAGATGAAACTCAACCGATCACTTAAATTAATTTTGCCCAGTGCAGGGATCGGTCAAGTTCTGTGAGTGTGCAACTCGACCAAACCATGATATTTTCAAGATCCATTAAGGGATCGGTCGAGTTTGTAACTCGACCAAAAAACAACATGTAATCAATTTTGGAAAATGTCGTTAAAGTGTTTAAATATGCGATTTAAGTGCTCCTGATTTTTTTATGCTGAATTACAAGTCATACAATCATTACAAGTAATTTACGACATGATTCTAATGGATTTACATCATCTTCCACAAAAGTGCACTTGCATTGATTTTGACTTGTATTTTCTCCAAGTTGAGATGCGCAAGTTAGGGCATTTGGAGTGTGTCTATACCTAATCTGAAATCACTCAAGTAGAAGCATTAGACACAATTAAGTGGAATGGTTTAGTCATCATCAAAACAAGGGTTTGGTCAATTTAAACCTAGAGTCAACATTGACCTAGAGTCAACAAGTTTGTCTGTGTGTAACATGTGTCACATTGTTCTCTAATACACACATAATGACTCAAATATGTTCGATAAGTAATTATTTTGCATAAATATGCATGAATGGCTAATGTGGAGTTACATGTGCATAATTAGTAACTAGATGCAATTAAGTATGATTAATTGGACAATAATGTGACTAATTTCTAAAATGTGACAATAAATGGATGATTAATATAAGTGGATTTAACTAACATACCATTATTTTTTCAATGATGAAATTAATGGGATTAATGAGAAATTGAGTAAAATACTACTTTTTGTGTAAGATAATCCAATATAACTCCATATGGTGTTAAAATTAGGATAATGGAGTCTAAATCTGGATTATTGAGGATAATGTCAATATATAATAATAGATAATGAGATAATAATGTTAAACACTAATGGTACACAAACACATAAACAATAATTTCAAAACCCAAATCTAAGTGCATAATCATGTTCCCCAGTCCAAATTAGTCTAGGTATCAAATTTGAATCCAATCAGATAATGTTTGCTAAACTAATTTAATAAAAGAATATAAATGAAATCTCATTGTAACTGAACTATGGTTTATTTGATTTAGTTCCTCATTTATCTGTCATGCGCTCGATATCCCTGATTTACCAATTGTACCTAAGTCAAGGTGTCACACTGGTTTCTCATTTTATTTTATTTCAGACTCATTCTTAGCCGTACATCTGCATTGAGCATTGATCCGCTTTTCTTGTTCCTCAAGTTCATTCTCACCTAGACTAAGAAGTTTGCACAACACATGCCTTCTCCCACTCTTGCAATGACTCTCTCTACTCTCCTACTTTGCTCTAAATCTCTATATCTCTGTGTTCCTTACACGTGGCCGAGCCAGATGAGATTGACCTTGACTAGGGTCTGTTCCCCCAAAGTCTAGTTGGCAAAGTGTCCTTGGTGCTCCCCTATTTTTGGGTCTGGTGAAGATATCTACCATTGCTGACATCATCCTATATATATGGTTTCCCCTACTCCATCATTAGAAAACCTAGATATCATACATATTACAAGTGTTCCCTTGATCTCACAATATCCCATCCTCCCTACTCAGTATACCCACAACACACACCTTAACTCCAACGATGAGGTTCAAGGGCTTTGGAGTCACCTCAAGATACTATGTCCCATGTTGTTGGGTCTCGTGAAGTGTAAGACACTAACTTCTTCCTTGATCTGAGTTGAGATTGAGTTTCCCTATTTTGCTTCTTCCTTGCCTACATTTCAATGTCGAGGGCTTTGGGTGTTCTGTGGTCATTTTTTCTTGGCCACACTATGGTTTGGTTTGCTATGAGTATTTGAGTCAAGGAAGGTGTGTAGTCCTCATGTTGGTGACTTGTTTTTTAGCTTTTGATGCTTATCATGGTCAGCCATGGAAATGACCACAAAAATAGCTCTGGTTAACCTTTCGTCCTCTATCTAGGCTTGACAAGACTGATGAAAGTGGCAACATAGTGAGTGGGGTTTTTTTTCCATGTGATTCCTTATTGAGATATGCTTTGGCATGTTGTTGTTGATCTATGATGAATCAGTGTTTACACTTTGTGTCTGGGCAATCGAGGAAGATGACAATCGTTGGGTTTACAGTGTTGCCCTTGATTCAATTTTGATTTCATTACACCTCTTATGGACATCAATTTTTTTCCTTCTGTTTATTTCACTGGTGGCAACATCACATTATTAACAATGTTTTGATGTACCCTGTCAGGCATCAAGCTTTTGTTGCATGATGCAAGGGTATTTCAATAATTGTCTAATCATTTTTTCTTCCATCATCATCATCATCATCATCATCATCATCATCATCATCATCATCATCATCATCATCATCATCATCATCATCATCATCATCATCATCATCATCATCATCATCATCATCATCATCATCATCATCATCATCATCATCATCATCATCATCATCATCATCATCATCATCATCATCATCATCATCATCATCATCATCATCATCATCATCATCATCATCATCATCATCATCATCATCATCATCATCATCATCATCATCATCATCATCATCATCATCATCATCATCATCATCATCATCATCACCACCACCACCACCACCACCACCACCACCACCACCACCACCACCACCATCATCATCATCATCATCATCATCATCATCATCATCATCATCATCATCATCATCATCATCATCATCATCATCATCATCATCATCATCATCATCATCATCATCATCATCATCATCATCATCATCATCATCATCATCATCATCATCATCATCATCATCATCATCATCATCATCATCATCATCATCATCATCATCATCATCATCATCATCATCATCATCATCATCATCATCATCATCATCATCATCATCATCATCATCATCATCATCATCATCATCATCATCATCATCATCATCATCATCATCATCATCATCATCACCACCACCACCACCACCACCACCACCACCACCACCACCACCAGCATCATCATCATCATCATCATCATCATCATCATCATCATCATCATCATCATCATCATCATCATCATCATCATCATCATCATCATCATCATCATCATCATCATCATCATCATCATCATCATCATCATCATCATCATCATCATCATCATCATCATCATCATCATCATCATCATCACCATCATCACCATCATCACCACCACCACCACCACCACCACCACCACCACCACCACCACCACCACCACCATCATCATCATCATCATCATCATCATCATCATCATCATCATCATCATCATCATCATCATCATCATCATCATCATCATCATCATCATCATCATCATCATCATCATCATCATCATCATCATCATCATCATCATCATCATCATCATCATCATCATCATCATCATCATCATCATCATCATCATCATCATCATCATCATCATCATCATCATCATCATCATCATCATCATCATCATCATCATCATCATCATCATCATCATCATCATCATCATCATCATCATCATCATCATCATCATCATCATCATCATCATCATCATCATCATCATCATCATCATCATCATCATCATCATCATCATCATCATCATCATCATCATCATCATCATCATCATCATCATCATCATCATCATCATCATCATCATCATCATCATCATCATCATCATCATCATCATCATCATCATCATCATCATCATCATCATCATCATCATCAACAACAACTAAGACTCAAGCCCAACCATGTTGGGGTCATCTACATGGATCATTCTTTTCCAATCAACTATGTTATGGGTCATACTCTGATTAAGATGTAAATATTCAAAATTTCTCTTTATAATATCTTCCCAAGTTAATTGAGGTCCACCTCCGCTTCTCTTAGTTGTGTTTGACTCAATAACCTTACTTCAAACAAGTGCACTTGTTGGTCTGTGTTGCACATGACCATACCATCTGATGACTTAATGAAACTTGTCCTCGATGCTCACCACCCCCACATTGTTTCTAATTTCATCATTCCTCAAATGATCTTTTTTCATATTCTGCCACACCCATCTCAGCATACACATTTCATCCACATATATTTCGTTGAGACCTTGTTTCTTCACTGCCCAACATTCACTCCCATATAGCATGGCTGGCTATATAGTAGTTATGTAGAACTTTGTTTTTAATCTAAGAGGGATCTTCTAGTCACATACTACTCCAATTGCACTCCTCCACTTCAACTATCCTGCTGTGATACCGTGACAAACATCATCTTGAAACTCACCCTCCTTATCAATAATAGAGCCCAAGTAATGAAACTTATCACATATCTGTACATCCATTCCAACCAACTTGACCTCACCATTAACAATTCTAGATTGGATAAAATTGCAATGTATATATTCAGTTTTGCTTCTGCTGATCATAAATCCATTCGATTCCAATGTATTTCTCTAAAGTTGAACTTTATCATTCAATCTATATTTTATTTCATCAATCAATACATCAACAAATAACATGCACCAAGGGATATTATCTTGAACATGCTTTGTCAACTCATCCATAACAAGAACAAATAGATACAGACTGAGTGTCGATCCTTGATGTACACCAATGGTGATAGGAAAAGTTTGTGTCTCTCCTCCGGGAGTCCTAACACTTACTGTTGAGCCATCATACCTATCTTTAATGAGGTCCATGCATTGGATATGCACTCCCTTTTTATGCAAAACCCTCCATAACACTTCCATGGGTACTCGATCATAGACCATTTCCAGATCAATAAACAACATATGAGGATCTCTTTTATTTTCTCTA